>PISX010003067.1:0-145114 GCA_004024625.1 Mellivora capensis
GTGATGCAGGACCATGCATTGGTATCAAGGACACAAGTGTGGCTCAAGTCCAGTGAGTAAGAGGAAGGACGGAAAGACAAAAGGTTGTATAGAAAAAGCTAGGTGCCAGATCAGGTAAAGAGTTTGTATTCTCTTCTAAGTGGGATGAGAAGTTCATGGAGAGTTCCAGACAGGGGATCTTATTTACATTTTAAAAGCATTGGTCTCTTTATTACGGGAGAGGCAAGAGTGAGAACAGAGATGATTTAGGAGGTGAAGGCAGTAATTCAGGAGAGAGATCGGTGCGGTAGGGGTGGTTCTGAAAAAACACTCGTTTGGGGTTCTATTTTGAAGGTAAGGCTCATAGGATTTGTTTGAAGATTGGCTGTTCAATGTGAAAGGAAAAACAGGGTCAAGTATAACTCTAGGATTATCATTTAAAAAATGTAGGAAATGGGTTTGGGCACCTGGCTGGCTCGGTCAGAGAAAGGAGCGACTCTTGATCTTAAGGTGAGGTCAAGCCCCACACTGGGTATAGAGATTACGTAAAAATAAATAAACATAGGGGTGTGTGAGTGGCTCAGTTGGTTGGCTCTCAGACTCTTAGTTTCAGCTCAGGTCATGGTCTTGGTGTTGTGAGATGGAGCCCCACCAGGACTCCTTGCTCAGTGCAGGGTCTGCTTGAGATTCTCCTTCTCCCTCTTCCCCTCCCACTCATGCACATGTGCATGCCCTCTCTAAATAAAACCTTAAAAAAATAAACAACAAAAATTAAGTTAAAAAATTAAAAATTTAGTTAAGTGGTGTTGGAATTTACTGAGACAAGGAGGAATGGGGTGTGGCTACAGCAAGTGAACACCATTGCTGTCAAGATGATTTCCTCTACTATGGGTTTCAAGGGCTATTTGGAAAAGCTTAAAAATGATTTTGATTCTTAAGTCTGAGGTATGGCCATCTTTTCCCCCATGGAAATGCGCATAGGAACCTACTGCAGCTACTTCCAAATTGAGAGAAGAAATAGAAATAAACATACTTTGAGCAAAGTAACCTCTGTTGTTACTTCCATGGGAAATCAATAGAATATGTATGTATAAATACAGAGGTATGTGTGCATAAACATAGATCGTACATACACACTCCTGTGAAAGCATCTGTGAGACACATTTTAAAAATTAATTTATTTGGGGCACCTGGGTGGGTCAGTGGGTTAAGCCTCTGCCTTCGGCTCAGGTCATGATCTCAGGGTCCTGGGATCGAGCCCCACATCGGGCTCTCTGCTCAGCGGGAGCCTGCTTCCCTCTCTCTCTCTGCCTGCCTCTCTGCCTCCTTGTAATCTCTGTCTGTCAAATAAAAAATCTTAAAAAAAATTAATTAATTTATTTAATTATGTTCAGTTAGCCAACATATAGTACATTAGTTTTTGATGTAGTGCTCAATGATTTATTAGTGGTGTGTAATATCCAGACCTCATCACAACACGTGCCCTCCTTAATACCCATCACCCTGTTACCCTTTTCCCCTCCCCCTCTGTAACTCTCAGTTTGGTTCCCGGAGTCCAGATTCTCTCATGGTTTGTCTCCCTCTCTGATTTCTTCCCATTCAGTTTTCCCTCCCTTCCCCTATGGTCCTCCACACTATCTGTGAGACACTTTTAAAAACTAATCATAAAAAGGTATCCTAAAGCATGTCACAGAAATATGAATGCCTGTAACTTATTGAGGGAGTGCTTTTCCGCGGGGGCAGAACCATGACAAGGAAGGGAGTGAGAGGTGAGAGGGGTAGGATAGGAATGGGGATGTTGCTGAGCAAGAAGGTAGTCTCAGTAAATTCTAGACTTTAACATGATGGAGGAACAGACCTCTGGAGCTAACTGGATGTGTAATTCCTTTCACTCTGAGATAAGTGGGCTGGACTTCTGTACCTCTCTATCAATCACTGAGTGATTATGGGCTGCCCTGGAGGGGAGAGACCTAACTCTTGGATGAGGTGGCCCCTGTTGGCTAAGGGCAATTCTCTTAAGAAAAGGACAACTGTGAGCTCTTAATTGCTAAAAATCATAGCAGTTAGGAAATGGGCCCACTGGTCTGGTAGAGGTGACATGGATGTAGGTCAAGTGGGAACAAATAAAATTCGGAACAAATTAACAAACAACACATGAGATTGTAGGTTAAGATTATCTACACCAAAAGCAATATAATCATTACTACTAAAAGTTTCACCTTCTAAATTATAAAATGACTTTTCTAAGTAGTTATAAGGTCAAGGCAGAATTCAAAACTAAAATTACAGAAGTGATCACAGCTATACTTATAAGCAAATCCATTTTATGAAGTGTTATCATTACTAATTAAGTGAGAATAAGATGTGTATTAAGCATTCAACTCAAGAAGTTTGAAATAAAGGCAAAAAGAAGAAAAAAGAAAACCAGAAAATCAGTTAGAATACAGAATTTTATAAATAAAGCCATTATCTCTAGCATGTTTTCTTCCGCTTTGACAGGTTTATTAAAGTATAATTTACATACAATAAAATGTACATATTTAAATGTACAAATTGCTGTTTCAACATATGTATACACTCATGAGAACACTGCCATAATCTAGATGATAAACATTTGCCATCCTGAAGTTCTGTTCATGTTATTTTGTAATTTATCTCTGATCCTCAACCCAAGCAAGTACAGATCTGTCTTCTGCTACTGTAGATCTCCAATTTTTAGAATGTTATACAACATGAGCTTTTTTATGTCTGACTTCTTTCACTCAGCATAATTATTTCAATTTTTTCTTGTCTCTATGATCTGTTCTTTTTTATTGTTGGGTGCTATTCTATTTTATGTGTATATTATAACTTGCTCATCTATCTATGGATGAATATTTCAGTTGTTTCCAATTTTGAACTACTACAAATAAAATCGCAATGATCAGGAACAAGGCAAAGATGTTTGCACTTGTCAGTTCTAACCAACATTGGATAGAATGTTGCTCAAGGGAGGGAGATAACCAAACTTTGTCTCAGTCACCCTCCCCTGTGCTGCACCCTGGCCACTCTCTTCAGACAGTAACCTGGGGACAATTAGACTCACTCTGTTTGTCTTCCATCTTGAGAGGCAATTTTCATGGCATTTCTACATGTTTTGTGACAGCTTTGGTCCTGGAATAGTTTTTCAAAGATATTTGTACAGCAAACAGCCTTAGAAAACACAGACAATTCTCCCTCTAGAGCAGAGGAGAGAGTTCTGACCTGGATAATAAATATAAATTCTTCCTCCAGGGCAAAGTTTGGCCAGGCTTTCTACTAGTCCCCTAATAAGACTGAGGGGTCTTGAGGCACCTGGGTGGCTCAGTCGCTTAAACATCTGACTCCTGATTTTGGCTCAGGTCGTGATCTTGGGGTCATGAGATCGAGCCCCAGGTCAGGCTCCACACTCAACAGGGAGTCTGCTTCCTCCTTCCCCCTCTCCTTCTCTTTCTCCCCCACAACTCTAAAACAAATAAATCAATCTTAAAAAAAAAAAGACTGAGGGGTCTTCTAAGTTCAGGGTACTTCTCCTGGGAGTACATACTCCCAATGTGTGTACAAGTAACACTCAGTCCTCATAATGAGAATTGAGATTGGGAAAATCCACTTCAAGCTGTCCTTTGCTGGTCCAATCGTGGCAAGTCAACCCAGCATCTGCCGCCATGCTGCTTCTTAGCAACTACCTGACTACACGCCATCTCCCCTTTCAGGAGTCACCTTCCTGTGCTGCCTGATGTCAAAAGTCTGAAAATCATTAGGGATGGATTTTGCATTGATTTTTAATTGTTTCAGGTGAGAGAATAAATCCAATTCCTGTTTCTTGATCATAGTGAGAAGCAGAAGCCCCCATGTTGATTTTTTTTCCAAACAAAAGCTAAAAATAATAAAAACAGATAGCTACTCAGTAGTTCTAGTCAAGACAAATCAGGGAGAAACAAATTCAAAAAATGAGAAATAACCTTTTAACATAGCCAGAAGAGACTAAGTATTATAAGATGATACTCATGGCAGGTACCATGTATGGCTGATCTAAGATGTATCCTCCAAAGAGAGTGTTGATGAAATAAGTTAATAAGTTAAGCATTGTGGGAACAAGCTTCCTCAGTATCATAGAAAGGAACTGGAAATATGGAAAGGGAGAAAATGAAAATGAGCCCTGTGATGTTGAAATGGAACTGATGTATCAGTGTGAACTAAGAGTTTCCAACATATGGATAGATAAAGCCATAAATATAGAGTACAGTGTGTGTATGTGTGTGTGCACATGTGCGTGGCTACCCCCAAACACTGACTCTGTTCATGATCTGCCATCAGTGACACCTCAATCACCTAAGCCAACCTAGAGCTCAGATCTTGCCTTCTCAAAACCATTTCTACTGGGGCGCCTGGGTGGCTCAGTGGGTTAGAGCCTCTGCCTTCGGCTCGGGTCGTGATCCCAGGGACCTGGGATCGAGTCCCACATCGGGCTCTCTGCTCAGCGGGGAGCCTGCTTCCTCCTCTCTCTCTGCCTGCCTCTCTGCCTACTTGTGATCTCTGTCTGTCAAATAAATAAATAAATAAATATTAAAAAAAAAAAAAAAAACCATTTCTACTAAAAATAACCAGGGCATTTGGAAGAAATGGTAGCATCATGTTTGCAGCAAGATTACAAGATGAACCTGGAATATCTCGTAGCAGGGAAAAGGCGCTGCTCAAAGAATGATGGGACATGTGAAAAGAGCCACCCTCAAGAGGGCTCCCATTGGTCACATCAGAAACAACATTAACAACCCAATAATGATATTGGTGGGTTATAACCCATTGAATAAAATGAGAAACCATGGATCCATAGCAAAATAAATACATACAATGAATAAACTGAAAATATAATGGGGAAGAATAGAATTAAATAGCCTCAAACTATCTCTGCACAAAGTAGATACTAATTTCAAAAAGAAAATAATGACCTTATGGGGGACAATCCCAGAAGATATCATCTTAATCAAGGGGTCAAAGTGAACCACCAAGAACACTGGGAAAAGTTGAAATCACATGTCATCTGAAAGGCTCCAAAGAGGAGGATGCAGCCATTGCTGTCACATTCCTACCAAAGACATAATCTGAATCTAATCATGAGGAAACACCTGAAAAATCCAAATGGAGAAGCATTCTACAAACATTACATTACAAACATTACAAACAATAGCAGTGCCAAGGTCAAGAGAATCAAGTATGGAGGAACTCTTCCAGACTAAGAAGACCACACAGATATGAAAGCTAAGCACAGCTAGTAATTATCAACTGAATGATTTTGCAGAAAAGACATTTTTTTTAACATATAGTAAAATTTGAATGGGATCTGAGAATTATATGGGAAAGTTTATCAGTGCAAATTTTCCAATTTTGATAATCATACTTTCTTACCTAGAGGGAAAGTCCCTGTTTATAGGAATTGCACAGTAAGTTACTTGAAAGTGATATGCTATCAGCTTGGGAAACTAAGTTCCAAATAATTCATTAAAAAAATCTTACTATTCTGTAAATTTGTGATTATCCCAAAACAAAAAATAAACAAACCAAAGAAAATATTCTCAAAATTATTCTGAAGCCAGGTAATTTGATTCTATACTTTCAAAATGTATTATTTCTTATTTTATGGGAATATATGATCTTCACACTATTAACTGATGCAGAATCTAGACCGAGAGGAATAACATTTCAATGTGGTTTATGAAGCTATCATCATTCTGACACCCAAATGCCAAAATGTAGTATATATGAGAAAGAGCATAATCATTTCTGTGAGTATAATACAAAATCTTAAATAAAATACAACCATTCTGAATTCCATAGTAAATCATGAGCAATTAGGCTTAAGAGTAGGAATAGAAGGCCTATATAAAATATAATGATTAAATGCATGGGCACTGAGGTAAAATAATGTGGCCTTGAGTCTTGAGCTGCCAAGGACTAGCTGGGTGAACCTGGAGAGGTTACCTAACCTCCTTAAGCCTCAGTTTTTTCCTTAATAACCTACTCCATATATGTAGTGCATATGTTATAAACACACACTAGCTAATTTTTAAAAGTAGAAGATACATCAGTATTTATCTAATCAAAAAAGTAAGTAGCTTCCTTTGATTCTAAAAGCACTTAATAAATTATTATACCTAATGTACCTAATTCAGGACAAAATACACATGCACACACACACATGTATCAGGCGATACAGCGATTTTAACAAAATAGAGACTATAAATCTGTATTGGCTTTTTATTGTTGTGTAACAAATTACCTCAAAATTTAGTGGTTCATGCAACCATCAGCTTATCCTTCTCTCAGTTTCTAGGAATCAGGAATTCAGAAAAGGCTAGGCAGTTCTGTTTCTGAGTCTCTCATGATATTGGTCAAGATGTTGGTTGAAGTTGTAATCATCTGAAGGCTTATATAGGGTGGGAAGTTTCATTTCCAATGTTGCTAGACCTCATGGCTAATGAGATGAGACTGGCTGTTGGAGAAAGGACCCAGTTTTCCTCCATGTTAGCCTGTCTTCCAGGGTACTTGAGCATCCTCATGACATGGTACCTGGCCTCCCTTACAGCGAGCAATCCAAGACAGCAGGGGTGAAGCTCATGTCTTTTATCCTATAGCTTTTGATATCTTCCATCACCTCCACAGTACTCACATGGAGCAGACAAGGGTGTCAACAACCAAGGTTGGGGGATCACTAGAAACTGTCTTGGAGCCTGTCACACAATCTTAAGCCAATAGTTCTTCTATGGTGGAACTTGGAGTAGACAACTTGGGGTTGACTACATGGCCCTCCCACAAATCTCCTTTGTTAGTGACATTTACAAACTACAAGCCCACTGGTGCACCAGATACTTCCTGCTTATTGGAACTGACTCAAGGCCATGGCCACATTTATTTGGTCTATATGACTCAGACCAAGGCAGGCAGTACCCTATTCTCTTACTAAATTGACTAGGGACAGGACGCTTCCAAAATAAGCCTGGCTATCCTCTTAAAAGGAGGTATTCTATCCTAGGAAAGTGAATGGTCACTTCACAGTGTAAGAAAAAAATGAAGCAATGTACAAAGAGATATTTCTGAGAACTGGAGAGAAAATATATACTGCAGTGGTTACTGGTTTGTTGCCAATGGAGCATCGATTTTTACTTTTTACATTCTCAGCACATCTATGTTCCCCCTAGGTAGGATCAGATATGCTTATATCATTCCTGTCCTGTGGAGCAAACCACATAACCAAGGCAGGGCTGATCATCCCATTCCATCTTCTGGATGTAACAATGGCTTGGGGCCTTGAGCATAGTGAGCATTTGGTGTTGTGAATCTCAGATTTTTAAAGACACATGCTCTTTCCTGAGGAGTAAGAATGCAGATAGCCTTCGGATGTACTGGGTGTCATGTTGGAATCAGGTTTAGGACAAAGCTGGCACTGAGGAAGACAGAGGGAAGAAGGAGTAAAAAAACAGTCCCTGTTAATATATTCGAAAAATTATGCTCAGCTTTCTACAAAGCCTCACGTACCTCTAGATTTTTCAGTTATATGAACCAATAAAGGCACTTTACTTTTTGTTTATTTCCAAGACAGAGGCATTTTTATTTTGCAATTACCAGCATGTAAATAAATTCTTTTTTTCCCCTTAAAGATGTGCTAGGAGGAAATAATAATTTCCAGATCTTTAGAAGTAACCGAACATGAAAGTATTTTTGGATCTGGGAGTATTTTCACATTTCTTTTATTTACAGAGCTTCTCTTCTCTCCTCTTATAGTTTAGTGATAAGTTACACCTCTCATTATGCAAGGCGGACCCACAGTGGGGATAATTTTCTCCTCATATAATCATCAACCTAACAAAAAGGCTGAGTTCTTTATTCTGGCCTCCATAATACAATTTGAATTCATGTCCATATTGCACACTGCACACAAGATGGTTTTTCTCTATTCTTACGTGTTTTTTTTTCTCCTCAAAATTTTAAAGAATTTCAAACTCACAGAAATATTGAAAGAATTTACAAAGAAAAACCATAAATATTTTGTCCAGATCATTGACCAATTGCTAATATTTTTTCTATTTGCTCGTTGTTTCTCCTTCCCATGCGTGTGTGTGTGTGTGTGTGTGTGTGTGTGTTTAGATCCACAAAGATCCACAGATCCTGTTTTAGTTACCCATTGCTGGGATTTGTGCACCCAAAAACTTAATGGCTTGAAATACAACTGATTATCTTTCCTGGTTCTGTAGGTTGACTGGGCTCATCTGGGAAGTGGTTTTGCTTGGGATCTTCCATATGATTTGTATTACACAGTGGCACAAGTCACCTGAAGGTTTCAGTGAGCTGAACACTCCGTACGACCCACTCATGTGGCCATCATCCCTTGGCCAGAGTGCCTGCCATTATATTAACTACATTTTCTTATTTTCTGTATTTCTGGCCTGTGAGCCCTTGTAGACTAAGGAGTTACTGCCACCCCCAGGACTAGCCAATTCTTAGAGATAAAAATGACGTAGGGGCACCTGGGTGACTCAGTGGGTTAAGCCTCTGCCTTCGGCTCAGGTCATGATCTCAGGGTCCTGGAATCAAGCCCTACATTGGGCTCCCTGTTTGGCAGGGTGCTTGCTTCCCCCTCTCTCTCTGCCTGCCTCTCTGCCTACTTATGATCTCTCTCTCTCTCTGGGTCAAATAAATAAATAAAATCCTTTAAAAAAATGACTTATCAGGGTGGATGCTCTTTTGCATGTAAACTAACCAAATCAAAAGTTAATACTCTACTACCTCCTCTGTCTGGCCTGGGAAGCAATATGCCTTCTGGCCTAATAATCACAGCACTAGGTACCAGATCAGTAAAGACAGTTCTAGATCCCAGAAGCTGCTAAAATTATTCTAACTAGCCAATCTAAAAATTGCTTACTTGGCCTTGCCTTTCCTATGGATACTGCAATAAAGACTCCTACCCCCTATGTTCCCCTCACTCCTCCTGCTTCCTGAACCACGTGGGTGATTCTCTATGGTACGGTGTCTGTCTTCTCTTGAGAATAATGAACAACAAACTACCTTTTCAATGGCAGTTGTTTTCTGATCTGTTGGCCTCACCATAGCTGGAAAATAAAATTCAAATTTTAAAACTCCTCTCTATGTGGTTTGGTCTTTGTACAGTGTAATGAGTGTCTACAGGAATGAGATTCTTCCAGGCTCTCAATGCTTAGACCCAGAAACTAGCACAGTACCATCTCTGCCACTGTCTACTGACCAGAGGAGTAACAGAGCCTGCTCACACTCAAGGGAAGGGTACATGAACCCCCCCCCCCTTTCACTGGAATGATCAAGAAATTTGTCACCATTTTTAGTCTGACAGAGTCCCTCTTCTATCTACAAATTATTTATATCCTTTTATATACAAAATCTATAGCCTCTTCATCCCTCCCAAGAACCCAGTCCCATTATGGTTACAGCATCTTTCTAGGACCTGTCCTCTAATTCAGGTCCAAGTCCAGGTGAAGCTACTGGATTGATGTTCATTGAGTATGGTGGCTTTTAACCTGAAGGCCTATAGACTAAACAACCAAGTTATCTGAGGTCTGCAGACCCAACATACAACAGTGAAGCCAAGACACAATGATCACAATAGACATTCCCATTGAAAGGGATGTGAGAATGGGAAACTGAATCATAGTAGTAACTGTTCTATACCAATACTGAAATCTAGCTGAGACTTGTCTTAACTGATCAGCATCTAGTCCTATTCCCTGGAACGATTCTTTGAAATGTCTGGATCTAGGTTCCTGGTTCTACTGAATGAGTTATCCTGCCATTTTGGTAAACATGTATTTGCAGCTGAAGAGATTTCTGGGCTTTCTATATGTCTTGGAAGACTTAGGAACCAAAGACCTCTTTTCACTTTCTACTCTTTCATTGTTTTTTTACAAATCATATGGGAATCATTCTATGATCTGTAAGTCATTGACCCCAGATCTTGTCAGACAGACCTTTCTCTATTTGTACCCAGCGTGAAACTTTTGTGGGACAGGGCCCCTGAGGCTCCTAGAAGTCTTAGAAAGGGACTGCAAGTCAACCTGATCAGATCCTTAGGAAGTTTTTTGCTTAAATAAAACATTCAATTAGATCCTTCTAATGACAGAAACAGAAGGTCCTACCAGGCATCCTGAATTGATCTTTGCCCTGAAGACATTACTTACTTGTGTGTGTGTGTGTGTGTGTGTGTGTGTGTGTGTTTTCAGGGAAGTGCTGGTAATATGAAACAATCTTATTTTTAAATCCAGAAAGTCCTAGCTCCTTTATATTATCTTATAAATTATCAAAAACCAAACAGGCTTATTGGTAGTTTATCTCTTTCTTTTTGTATTTTTTTCACAATATATTAGTTTCCTAGAACTGCCATAACAAATTGCCACCAACTAGGTAACTTGACACAATAAAAATTTATTGTCTCACATTTCTGGAAGCCACAAGTTCAAAATCAAGTGTTGGTAGGACTGTGCTCTTTCTGAAGATTCTAGGGAATAATCTGTTCCATTCCTTTCTCTTTGATACTGATGTTGCCAACAATACTTGATGTTCCTTGGCCTGTAGACCCATCACTCCAAACTTTGCCTCTATTGCAACATGGCAATTCCCTCTGTGTGTTTATGTCTCTTCTCCTTATAAGGACACCAAACACTAATATTTTCAAAACCTTATTAAAAATTTCCTTGAGGCTCTTCCAACTTCTATTACTCAATACCAAATTCAACGTCACATGTTTTCTGTTTTTTAATACACAGTCCCTCACACAGACACAGACACACACACACACACAAACATTTATATAGTGAAATAAATTTTCAAAAATCATGACACTACAGATTATGTCTTAGTACCCTGGCAAATGTCTTCTAAGAATTGGGTTATTCCCTTTTTTTTTTAATTAAAAATTTTTAAAAAGATTTTATTTATTTATTTGACAGAAAGAGAGAGATCACAAGTAGGCAAAGAGAGAAAGGGGGAAGCAGGCTCCCTGCTGAGCAGAGAGCCCGATGCAGGGCTTGATCCCAGGATCCTGAGATCATGACCTGAGTTGAAGGCAGAGGCTTAACCCACTGAGCCACCCAGGTGCCCTGAGGGTTATTCCCTTTTATTACCACAGTGATGATTACTTGATTCAAGAAATTTAACTTTGATAGAATTTGTTTACTTACTTACTCTTCAAATTTTTTCGGTTTACTAGTTTTGGTTTTATTTTTTATGAATCAGAATCCAATTAAAGAGTTCACATTTCAATGAGTTGTTATGTCATTTTAATCAGCCATAATTTTCCAACTTTTTTTTTTCATAATGTAAACATTTTGGAAGAATTTGGGTCAGTTGTTTGAAGGGTATCTCACACATAAAAAAAATAGGTTGAATCTTACAGCTGTTGATATTTGGTCACCTTTAACCTACAAAAATGAAATTTTGTATCACTCAACATAATAAATAGGTGATACTGTCTTTAGACTCATAATGTCACTTTCATTACTGGTTTTATTAAATTTAATAGTTGATTAAGGTGAATATCTATTAAAGTTTTCCATTGAGAATCTGTCATTTTATTTTGTAATTAATAAATCTCTGAAGTAATACTTGAAATTTTCTGACTACATTATTCAAAAATCTTTCATTCAGTGGTTTAGGAATCCATTGAGAATCTTTTCTTGTTTCAGTTATTATAATGGCTCTTGGAAATGGGTGATTTTTAAATTCCTTTAACATTTAATAATTGACTTTTCCCACTTCCCTCCAAATCTATCTGTTCATATTATAAAATCATTTGATAATAGTTTTTTTAAATTATGGCAACTAAAAGTATCCAAAAATATAAAAAATATTTGCTTTCTAAATGATAATTTTAAGGAAATTAAATGACCTGGTATACTGGACAGACCTGAGAGTGTCCCTATGATTTTCGCCACTAGAGTTCACACCCTGTATAATTCTGTCCCCTTGAATGTGACTGGGACCTGCAATTTGTTATGTAGTATATGGTAAATGCAAAGGAATTTTACAGATATAATTAAGGTTCAAGTCAGTTTGTTTGAATTAATCAAAAAGGAGGTTATTCTACACTCTGGAAAACAGTATGGAAATTCCTCAAAAAGTTGAAAATAGAACTACTCTATGACTCAGCAATCACACTACTGGGTATTTACCCTAAAGATAAAAATGTAGTGATCCGAAGGGGCACGTGCACCCACATGTTTATAGCAGCAATGTCCACAATAGCCAAACTATGGAAAGAACCTAGATGTCCATCAACAGATGAATGGATAAAGAAGATGTGTTACACACACACACACACACACACGAATACTATGCAGCCATCAAAAATGAAATCTTGCCATTTGCAGAGACGTGGATGGAACTAGAGGATATTATGCTGAACGAAATAAGTTACTCAGAGACAGACAATTATTATATGATCTCTATGATATGGGGAATTTGAGAGGCAGGGTGGGGGGTTATGGGAGGTAGGGAAGGAATAAATGAAATAAGATGGGATTAGGAGGGAGACAAACCATAAGGGACTCAATCTTGGGAAACAAACTGAGGGTTGCTGGGGGGTGGAGGGGGTAGAGATAGGGTGGCTAGGTGATGGTGGGAAGGGTATGTGCTATGGTGAGTGCTGTGAAATGCATAAAACTGATGATTCACAGACCTGTACCCCTGGGGCAAATAATACATTATGTTAATAATAAATAATTTTTTAAAAACAAGGAAATGCTACCATTTGTGACAACACACATGGATTTTTTTTTAAGATTTTATTTATTTATTTGAAAGACAGAGATTACAAGTAGGCAGAGAGGCAGGCAGAGAGAGGGGGGAAGCAGGCTCCCTATTGAGCAGAGAGTCTGATGTGGGGCTCGATCCCAGGACCTGGGATCATGACCTGAGCCGAAGGCAGAGGCTTTAACCCACTGAGCTACCCAGGCGCCCCAACACACATGGATTTTGAAAACATTATGTTAAGTTAAATAAATTAAAGGCAAGTATTGTTTAAAAAAAAAAAAAAGGAGGCTATTCTAGAGGAGCCAGAATTACTTAGCTGAGAGACCTGAAAAGAGGGCTTCATGAAACTGCGAGACTCTCCCTCCATGCTGGATGCAGTAAGAGGCCCCATATCACAGAAAAGTACATACCACCTTCTCCCTCAAAACAGAAAATCGAATAGCAAGGAAATGAAGATGGTCTATCCGATGAAAAGGCAGACAGTGAAATTACTTTCAGCTACAAAGAAATGAATTCTGCTCAAATTCTGAATGAATTGAGCAAAATATTCTTCCTTTTTCAGGCCTCTAGATAAAAATGCAGCCTAATTTCCCCAAAGACACTAAGCAGAAGACCTATTTACATTGCACTTTGATCCCTGACTCACAGAAACCATGAGGTAATAAATGTATGTCTTACACTCTTAATTTTGTGATAATTCATTATACAACAACTAAAAAATAATATACTAATAAAACACAATTAAAAAGTAAGTATAAGAAATTAGGAAAGATGAAGGAATAGGAAGATCCCGAGCTCACCTTGCTTCACAGACACACTGGAGCAAAAACTACATCTATAAGCTGATTGGAAATGACCTGAAGACTGGCAGAGCAGACTTTCCACAGTGAGTCATAGAAAGATGGCCACATCAGAGCGGGCAGGAAGGGTGGAGGGTGGAAATGTGGTCAGAAACCAAATCCCCAACACGACTAACAACAAACAGGAGGGAGATCACAAAGAGAGAAGCAAGGGGAGGAGACAACAACACATCAGGTACCCCCAGCCCTGGGAACTCACACTGGGAAGACAAAGCACCCTTGCCTGGCTTTGAAAACCAAAAAGGCTAATTTCTGGGACAGCTAGAGGGTGATAGGAAACTAAGTCTCTGCTCTTAAAAGCTAGCAAGCTAAATAACAGCCTGAGACATAGCACAGAAGTAGCAGTTTAAAAAGCACCAGGGATAAATTGAAGATTTATTGACTAATCTTAGAATGTGTGCTGGAGGGGCAGGGATCTTCAGATTTCTCAGGAAACAAAAGTGCTGGCAAGCACGATTTTTCTAGCCCTCCCCTAGCCTAGGTGGCCGGACTTGAGAGGCAGTGCTAACTTTCTCATTTCCTGCTAGCACTGTGTGCCCCTCCCTAGCATTCTTCTATGGATCCACGCCATCCAACTTACTTGCCTCTACAGGGAATCATCTAAAGCAACTCCTGCCACATATGACAGGCATCCCTAGCTGACCTGCTCTGTTCCAAAGTGGTTCCTGCCCTGGGGACTGGGAGAAGATAACCCCACACACTAGCATGCACAGTTCCTGTAGCCAGGGCCCCTTAGCTGGCTGCAAAGGGAGAAAGCCCTGCCCTATCGGGTGCCTTCAGCTGTACCCAAGAGGCTAACTACAGAAAGCTAGACTGAACTGCTGGCCCCCTTTTCAACAGTATAGGGCTTGCCTAGTGCACTCACAGCAGTACAAAGCAAGTCACTGCAACCAGGGGGGCTGAAGGCAAATGTGGCTCAGTTACAAAATGAGGATGCAACCTGGAACACCTGGTTCTGGTGACCAGGGTGGGGTTGCACTACTGAGCACCAAATGACATTATCCTTATAAGACCACTACTTTCAAGACCAGGAGACATAGATGACCTACCTAATACATAGAAAGAAACACAGAAAATTAGACAAAATGAGGAGACAAAGGAATATGTCCCAGATGAAAGAACAGGACAAAATCAAAGAAAAAGAGCTTAATGAAGTGGAGATAAGCAATATTTCTGATAAAGAGTTCAAAGTAATGGTCATAAAGATATTCACTTGAGAAAAGAGTGAATGAACTTCAACAAAGAGACAGAAAATTAAAAACAAAATAAAACAGAACTGAAGAATAACTGAAATGAAAAAGAAATTAGAGGAAACAAACAGCAGATTAGGGGAAGCAGAATGGATCAGCAATCTTTAAGAAAGGGTAATGGAAAGTAATCAAGATAAACAATCAAAAGAGAAAAAGAATAAACAATGAGACTAGATTAAGGAAATCCTGCAACAACACCATGTGTAGTACTATTTGAATTATAGTGATTCCTGAAGAAGAAAAGAGAAAGAGGATGGCAGAAAACTCATGTGAAGGAATACTAGCTGAAATCTTCCCTACTCTGGGGAAGGAAACACATATCCAGAGAGTTCCTAACAAGATGAACCCAAGGAGGTCTCCACCAAGACACATAGTAAGTAAAATGGCAAAAAGTAGTGATAAGGAGAGAATATTAAAAGAAATAAGAGACAAGTTGTATACATGGGAAACTCCATAAGACTTTTAGCTTAATTTCTAGCAAAATTTTTTGGTGAAGAGTTTCCCAAGCAAACAAAAAAAATTAAGGAGTTCACCAATACTAAAAGAGTCTCACAAAAAATGTTAATTGCAATTCTTTCAAAGTGGAAAGAAAAGGCCATAACCAGAAGAAAATTATGAAAGGAAAACATGTCACAGGTAAAAGCAAACATTCAGGAAGATAGTAGATTAATTACTTAAATAGCCAAGATGAAGATTAAACCATAAAAGAAGTAAAATCAATTATATCTATAAAAATTAGTCAAGAGATACATAAAACTTAAAAAAATGACATTGTATACATAAAATGTGAAAGAGGAAGTAAAAATTTCATGCTTTTAGAATGCATTCAAACTGAAGCAATCATCAACTTAATATAGACTGATATATACACAGGATTTTGTATATGAACCTAATAGTGGGGGATGCTTGGGTGGCTCAGTCAGTTAAGAGTCTGCCTTTGGCTCAAGGAATGATCTCAGGGTCCTGGGATTGAGCCCTGTGTTGGGCCCCCTGCTCAGCGGTGCGTCTGCTCTTCCCTCTCCTTCTGCCCCTCCCCCTGCTCAGGTTCTCACTCTCATGCTCTCTCTTTCTCTATAATAACTAAATAAAATCTTTGAAAAAAAAAAGATGTTTATATATGAACCTAAAGGTAACCACAAATCAAAAACCTGCAAGAGGCACACAAAAAAATAAAGAGAAAGGAATTCGAGCATAACATGAAAGAAAGCAACCACAGCACTAAGGAAGAGAACAAGAATAAAAGAACAAAGAAGAACTTAAAAAACACCAGAAAGTAAATAACAAAATGGAATAAACATAGGGGCTATCAATAATTACTTTGAGTGTAAATGGACTAAATGCTCCAATCTAAAGAATAGGGTGACTAAATGGATAAAAAAAAAAAAAAGACCCATCTATATGGCATCTATTAAAGACTCAACTTGAGATAGAAAGGCACATACAGCCTGAAAGTGAAGAGAGAGAAAAAGATATTCCATGCAAGTGGAGGCCAAAAATAAATAAATAAATAAATAAATAAATAAATAAAAGCCGGAGTAAAAAATACTGTATCAGAAAAAATAAACCTTAAAATGAAGACTGTAGCAAGAGACAAAAGAGGGCATTAGATAATGATAAAGAGATCAGTCCGACAAGATGATATAATAGTTGTAAATATGTATGCAGCCAACACAGGAGCATATAAAGCAAATATCAGACATAAAGGGAGAAATTAACAGTAATACAATAACAGCAGGGGGCTTCAACATTCCACTTACATCAATGGATAGATCATCCAGACAAAAAAAATCAGCAAGGAAACAATGGCTTTGAATAACACATTAAACCAGATGGAACTAACAGATATAAATAGAACATTCCATCAAGAAACAGAATACACATTCTTTCAAGGGCACACGGAACATTCTCCAGGATAGGCAAAATGTTTGGCCACAAAACAAGTCTTAGTAAGTTCAGGAAGACTGAAATTATATCATACCTCTTTCTGATCACAACAATATGAAACTAGAAAACATTATAAAAAAAAAACTGGAAAAAACCACAAACACATGGAGGCTAAGGGTTAACAAAAAAAGCAAAGAGGAATTAAAAAAATATGCAGAGACAAATAAAAATAAAAACACAATGGTCCAAAATTATTGAGACACAGCAGAAGTACTTCCAAGACAGGAGTTTATAGCAATACAAGCCTACCTCAATAAATAAGAAAATCTCAAATAAACAATCTAACTTTATACCTAAAGAAACTAGAAGAACAAACAAAGCCCAAAGAACATTAGTAAAGATTAGGGTGGAAAGAGGCAAAATAGAGACTAAAAAACAAAATAAACAAAAAACAATAGAAAAGGTAAGTGTAACCAAGAAATGCTTTTTTGAAAAGAGAAACAAAATGGACAGATCTTTGGCCAGATACATTGAAACAAAGGACTCAATAAAATCAGAAATGAAGAAGGGGAGAGAACAATTGACACCACAGAAATAGAAAAATTATTAAACAATACTATAAACAATTATATGCCAACAAACTGGACAACCTAGAAGAAATGGATAAATTCCTAGAAACAGTCTTCTGATATTGAATCAGGAAGAAATACAAAATCTGAACAAATTTATTACTAAAACAAAACCGAATCAGTAATCAAACAAACCCCCTCCCTCCAAAACATCTAGGACCAAATGATTTGACCGCTGAATTCTACCAAACATTTAAAGAAAAGTTAAGACCTATTCTTCTCAAGCTATTCCAAAAAAGAGAAAAGGAGGGAAACCTCTAAATATGTTCTATGAGGCCAGTGTTCCCTCATATCAAAACTAAAAAGAGACACTACAAAAAAAAAAGAGAACTACAGGCCAATATCTTTGATGTACATAGATGCAAAGTTCCTCAACAAAATGTTAGCAAATCAAATTAAACAATATATTAGAAGAATTATTCACTATGATCAAGTAGAATATATTACAGTGTTGCAAGTATGATTCACTATTTGCAAATCAATTGATGTGATACATGATATTAACAAGAAGGATAAAAATATATGATTATCTCAATAGATGCAAGAAAGGCATTCGAGAAAATACCACATCCATTCATGGTAAAAACTCTCAATAAAGTGGGTTTACAGGGAACACACTTCTACCTAATAAAGGTCATATATGAAAACCCCAGAGCTAACATAATACTCAACGGTAGAAAGCTGAAAGCTTTTCCTATAGGATCAGGAAATAAACGAGGATATCCACTCATACCACTTTTATTCAACACAGTACCAGAAGTCCTAACTACAGAAATCAGACAACAAAAAGAAAGAAAAAGCACCCAAATTGGTAAGTAGGAAGAACAACTGTCACTCTTTGCAGATGACATGATACTATGGGGGAAAAAAAGCAAAAACAAAAAACTCCACCAAAAAAATGACTATAACTAATACATTCAGTGAAGCTGCAGGATACAAAATTCATACACAGAATTCTGTTTCATTTCTACACACTACTAAGAAAGTAGCAGAAAGAGAAATTAAGAAACAATCCTATTCACAATTGCACCCAAAAGAGTAAAATATCTGAAAAGAAATTTAACCAAGGAAGTGGAAGACCCGTACTCTAAAAACATTAAGACACTGATGAAAGGAACTGAAGATGAAACAAATAAATGGAAAGATATACCATGCTCATGGATTTGAAGAATTAATATTTTTAAAATATCCGTGGTACCCAAAGCAATCTGCACTCACTATAGCACACACCCTCTCTCAATGTCCATCACCCAGCCACCCTATCCCTCTCACCCCTCACCCCACCAGCAACCCTCAATTTGTTTCCAGAGATTAAGAGTCTCTTATAGTTTGTCTCCCTCTCTGGTTTTGTCTTGTTTCATTTATTCCTCTCTTCCCCTATGATCTTCTGCCATCTTTCTTAAATTCCACATATCAGTGAGCTTATATGAGAATTGTCTTTCTCTGACTTATTTTTGCTTAGCATAATACCCTCTAGTTCCATCCATGCCACTGCAATATATATATATATCTAAACAAATAAATTTATCTCTTACATCTTCTCTTTATTCATCAAACAGACTCTTAAATACAAAGAACTGATGGTTGCCAGAGGGGAGGTAGGTGGGTGGATTGATTGGTGAAACAGGTAAAAGAAATTCAGAGGTACAAACTTCCAGTTATGAAATAAATAGGTCATGGAGGCAAAAAGAACAGCATGGGAAATACAGTCAGGAATCCTGTAATAACATTGTATGGTGACAGATGGTGACCAGACTTACTGTGCTGAATGTTAAGTAGTGTACACAGTCACTGTGTGGTATACTTGAAATACAAATTGTATGTCACTGTTCTTTAGTGATAAAAAATAAGTTTAAAAAAAGCAAAAATGAAATCAATAATGCAACTTTATATCTAATATAATCTTATTTAGAAGGTATATATACTTATATGATAAAAAGGTTGGGGAAAAAAGTAACAAACCATTAAGACTATCTCAGGAGGGACGCCTGGGTGGCTCAGTTGGTTGGGCGGCTGCCTTCGGCTCAGGTCATGATCCCAGCGTCCTGGGATCGAGTCCCACATTGGGCTCCTTGCTCGGCAGGGAGCCTGCTTCTCCCTCTGCCTCTGCCTGCCTCTCTGTCTGCCTGTGCTCACTCGCTCTCTCTCTGACAAATAAATAAATAATCTTAAAAAAAAAAAGACTATCTCAGGAGGCTGGGATTACAGGTGATTTTCATAGTCCTTTTAATTCTTCCATGGATTTTTATACATTTAGTAGAATAAAACATTTCAAAAGAAATCATTTTTAAAAATCAGAAGTAGATACTTGATAGAAACACCAAAAGTGGTGACTTTCATTGGAAGAGTGACATGACTGGCATCCCAGACTTCATTCTATCCCTAAAAGGTTACTGAATCTACAATAGCATTTTATTTCTGCATAGAAACAGTTAATTCTAACCTCCTTTTAACATCTTATATTTGGTGGTTTTACTGTCCCTTTACCAGGTCAAAATTTCTTTGCCATGTTCATTGGAGTTTAGGGACTCTTGTAATATCTGCAGATCCTGATTCTTTTGAATTAAAATTAAAATTAAATGAAAGGTCACTAGGATCTTCACTCTCCTAATATTAATACATGATATGAATGCTTTACACTACTACTACTACTACTACTACTACAGTTATTATTACTACAACTATTACCAACTAGTACTATTTCTACTACTAGTAGTACAAAAAATTTTCCCACCTCCAAAAAACTTCAGTACAACCTTAAGTCTTACTTCAATATTGTCCCCATCTTCAGTGTATCATCTAAGAACTGTGTTAAGATACCTTATTTCAGAAACCAGCCATTGAACACGACTCAATACATGCTGACTGGAAAGCTACAGCACCATGTAAGATGATTTGGGAAACCTTGCCATAAATTACTAACAACGAGAAAAGGAAGAATTTGTTATCACTCAGAAAAATGCCCTATTTGTAGCTTCCTTGAAAGATAATTAGAGCAAATGAACTCTAAATACATGTGGCAATTAAGCCAGACTAGAAATAGACATGCACTTTTTTTCTGAATTTTTGGTCCACATTCATTGGTACTGCTAAATTAAATGTATGGATTTGCATTAATTGTTAGAAGGACTAAATTACAAAATTGACAGATTGCTCATATAACTCTATTCCACATTTACTATATTTTTGTTCATTCACCTCTTACATACCATTTTTTTTGCTATGGCTGTGATAAGAGTCATCGTGTTCTGAAATACTGTTATGTCACCAAATCTTAGAGGAAATAGGATAACAGTAACAAAAAGATGAAGAAATTAAGTAGATGGTTAGTAAATTAAGAAATTAAATAGAATGGTTATTTTCAAATTTTGTTAGATTACAAAATTTGTCCCTGTTGGCTCTATATTTTTATAGGAACAGAATTCTAAACTGCCTGCTTTTATGGAAGGAGCCAGCCTGTATGAGAATTTCTAAGTAGGGAAAAATGTGCCATAGGAGATCTTGAAATATCTAGATATTTGCACCCCTTTTCAGTATATAACACAATGATTTTATAAACTGAAATTATGAAAGAAAGAAGAATACTTATATCAGTATACAAATAAGGGCCATGGTATCACTCAATGCTCTGAATGAACCTGATTTGACTCTAGGGGCTATTTCTTCTATCTTTACGAGCCTAAGTGATTTCCTATTGTTTATTATATTACTTAATTAAAAATGCTAACTAAGAGGCACCTGGGTGGCTCCGTCAGTTAAGCATCTGACTCTGGGTCTCAGCTCAGGTTTTGATCTCAGGGTCATGAGTTCAAGCCTCATGCTGGGCATGGAGTGTACTTTAAAAATAAATAAATAAAAATTTAAAAAATGTTTAATAAATAAAAGTGCTATAAAATGCCATCTATTACCTTCAATTTGCTTTTAAATATTGATTTGGCATGGGAAGATGCCAATTTTCCACGTAATAATTATGAAATGAGACTATTAACCTATATGATGGTTTATGCACCACAGACTGCTCCTGTAAGGGAGATCAGCAGAGGTCATATCCAGTGTCATTTGTAGTCTTTTTTCACATTACTTTCTTGTAATGAGTGATGAAAATAACACCAAATTATTACGTACATTCTATTTAAGAAGGATGATATGTAGAATTTTATAAAACTTTAGCCATATTTTTTAATATTTAAGTTATATCCCATGTTAAGAAAATTTTCTCAAAGAAAACTAAATGTATACAGATGAAGAAAGTAATTGTTGAGGTATCACAAAGATTAATATTTATACTTTATTTCTTGACCTTATTGAGTTCAAACACATAAAAAAGAGTATCTTCCTAAAACTCACTGTAAAATTAGTAGAGACTCAACTAACTCTTATTTTTTTAATTTCAAATCAAAAATAGCCATAATAAGCTGCTACATTTTTGACATGGATACAGTTTTTTAAATTCATTTTTCTCCTCAAAATTACTTATATCAGAGTTATTATGGAAGAAGCATTACAAGGAGAAACTATATACATATATCTATCTGTCTATATATACATATATATGTCATGTACATATATGTATATGACATATATATATGTCTCTACATACATATATATGTATATAGATAGAAACTATATACTATATCTGTCTATATATATGTATATATAGACAGATAGATAGATTTCTACATATTCTGACCCAAATTTTCATGAGCATTCCAGGCACATGGAATTTATTGGTAATGGCTTCCACACAGGAAAAGCCTTTTAGGTTATGGTATCAAAGCCTACTTTCTTTTACAAGGGCCTGAGGTTTCATATTAAACAGCAGAATGGACAAAAGCATCATCTGGGAATATATGACACACAGAAAGTAGATAATTAAAATGGAATTTGTAACATCTATATAGAAATGTATTGTTGCACAATATCTAATCATTAGTCTGCCGGGTCTTAAATGAAGCAGGAATAATACCGAAGGTTATTCATCTTTCAATTTTCACAGCAGTACATCAGCAGGAATTTATTTAGCACAGCCACTTGGATTATTTTGACACATTAGAAAAAAAATTGTTCCATCTAATTGGCCTTCAAACTCTCACTTCCACCAGGATGCTGTGTTAATCTATTATTATTTCACAGGATCTGTGTTATGTGGCACATCGTGAAGGCTGCCTGGCTTCAGATCTGCTGAGAAAGTTTCATTGTGCCAGCCCTGCATCCCCTTTAATCACTCTCCTCCACTTCTGTTGCCGTGATTACAAAAGCAGACATCTTCAAAGAAAGTGAAGACAGACATGAAATCTACAGTGGCAGTCAGTTAGGCCCGTGTGCAAACTCAGTGTCTATAAGGCTGAGAAGATTCTGAAGGGTGAAAAGTGAGGCAGGCGAGCCCTGGGGCACTAGGACCCCAAAGACCTTTTTTCCCTCATTTCGTTATCTTCAAGCAGCTTTATCGGAGTGCACCATGAGAATTGTTCACTACCCCAAATCCATCAGATGTCAAGATAAAGTGATTTCACAGAAAAAGTCATCTGAGAAACAAGGCGCTTTTATGACTACATCACAGCCTTCACTTGTTTATAAACAAATGTTTTGATGGAGATTCCTTAGAAGATAGATCTGCCTGAAAAATTCTTTCTGGGTTTCCAGGCCTATTTCGTATTTCTATTCTCTTTGCTAACTTCTTTTGGTCCCTCACTGCTTCCTTAATCTCACTTATTATCTTGCCTTATATTAGATTTGTGAAATGAGAAGCATTCATTTAGGAACTGTGAATTCTTCCCACCAAGTAAGAACTGTGCATCTGCTCACAGGCACCCTACCTTCTCTATTGGACAAAGGCTCCCTGCTTTTATCAAAGGTGAACTTGAACTTCTCTGCTTCAGTTCTGGGTCCCACTTCCTCTCACCTCAGCAGCCTTGTGCTTATAATGTCTCTCTTCCTAACATCGTCAATTTCTTCCCACCCCCTGGATTATTCCCATCAGCGTGTAAACATGCTTTAGCACCACTTAAAACAAACAGAAAGTGCTGTCCCACATCTTCTCCAACTGTCTCACCATTACTCCTCTTCACAACAAGACATTTTGAAAGAGATGCCTAGAATTACACTCCACATTATTTATCCACATTTATTACCCAACTCTTGCCATTCTTGCTTCTTCTAACTCTGCTTTTTTTTTTTGCTCACATATTTCAAAATAAATCTCAGACATCTTATCTTTTTGTTCATAAAGACATCAACATATATCTCTCAGATAAAGTCATCTAAAAGTAAGTACAATATTAATGGCATACTTAAAAAAATAACCATAATCCTGAATGATTTAACATCCAGTTAACGGTGTTAACCTCAAAATATTTAAGCATTTGCAGTTATATTCCAAAATAGAAATGCTCAGATCCAGCTGTGGAAACTCAATTTTAAAATATCCAGTTAAGGCCCAATTTTTCTTTTCTTTTTTAAAGATTTTATTTATTTATTTGACAGACAGAGATCACAAGTAGGCAGAGAGGCAGGCAGAGAGAGAGGAAGGAAAGCAGACTTCCTGCTGAGCAGAAAGCCTGATGTGGGGCTCGATCCCAGGACCTGGGATCATGACCTGAGCTGAAGGCAGCGGCTTAACCCACTGAGCCACCCAGGTGCCCCAAGGCTCAATTTTTCTTAATTATATCACAAGCTCAGTGTCCCACTTATCCTTTTAAAATGCTGCTTATTTTTTTAAGCAACCAGATCACATATACCATGAGGTTCCGCTGATTACATTTTCTTGATGTCATCTGACATGTCTCTCTATCCTCTGTATTTCTTGCAAGTTGACAGATCTAGAGGTATAATTTGATTAAGGTTTGATATAGGGTCTTTGTCCATATTGGCTATGCCAGTTACATGGCCAGGGATTCTCACCTAAAAAAGTCAAGTCACCTTTCTTCCCTAATTCTCCCCTTTTATAAAGTTAATTTTTTGGACCTTCTAAAAGTACCAGCTCACCCAAATTCCCAATTCATGTTCAATAGATAACTTCTCTGTTACTTTAAAAGGAAAACTGTTGGGAGGAAAATCTCCCAACATCCTGCTACTGAATTAGTAAACATATCCACATAAACAGTTGAGTTTGTTTTCATTAAAAGTGGAAGTGATGTTTTTTCCTAAGACTCACCCAACCTTTAGAGAACATGTTCCATTGACTTCTCTCTTCTAGTTCAACCTGTTTTTTTCTGCTTTTATTCCATTAGCTTTTGAACATGCTCCCATTTAAAAAATAATCAAAGAACTCTCATTTAGTCCCTCAACCTTCTCCAGCTAATTTGTTCATCCTGATTCATAACAAAACCCTTTGAAGGTATTCTTTACACTCATCACGAATTCTCTCTTACCTCCCACTCATTTCTCAACCCATTGCAATCTGGCTTCTTCTTCCCAACAGTTCCACTGAAATTGCAGTTGCCAAGGAAATTAGCAATTTCTACATCACTAAATCAAATGAGCATCTCTCATTTACCTTGCTTCAGTGTCTAGAACTATTTGTCGGTCTGGATGACAACTCTTTTCTGGAAAACGTTCTCTGCTTTGTTAAAACATAAAATGATTTTGGCATACCTCAAAAACCAACCAGCCAACTAACTAAACAAAACCCAGCACTTGGCTACTTAGGAGCCATTCCCAAAAGACTAATTTTTAGCCAACTGCCACTTCAGGTGGAGTGACACAATTAGAGGAGGATCTCTAAACTGACATCTTTGGAATACAGTATGATGATAGTTCCAAGATTTGTTCTGCTTCTATTTTTTCATAATTTCAATCTTTGCTATAAAGAACCGTCATTAATTCCTAATGTCCATTTCCTTCATTTAAAGAGTTTTAATCAGATAGTTTACTACTTAGGAGAAAAGTCAGCCTTAAAAGTGCGCTCTTTTTATTTTATTTTACTACAGGCAAACCAGATTTTCTTTCTTCAAAATCAGCTAATTAGAATGGGTGACTTGAGTCTGGAAACAGAATTCCTGACCACTGTATCTAAGAAATGTTGTGCTGTTGATAAAGCAGTATTTTTTTTTTTTAAATTCTAGAGCCCCAAGGATTTAATTAGAAGTACATTCAAATAATGAACAGAAGGGTGAGACAGGGGACGCCTGGGTGGCTCAGTTGGTTAAGCAACTGCCTTTGGCTCAGGTCATGATCCCAGCGTCCTGGGATCGAGTTCCACATCGGGCTCCTTGCTCGGCAGGGAGCCTGCTTCTCCCTCTGCCTCTGCCTGCCACTCTGTCTGCCTGTGCTCGCTCACTCTCTCTCCCTCTCTCTGACAAATAAATTAAAAAAAAAAAAAGAAGGGTGAGACAGTCTTGGTGGACATTTTTATAATAATCAGTTACATTCTCACAATTCTATAATATATATTAAAGCAGCCTCATATTAGATGCTCTAATACATACATATGATTCTCATTGCTCATTTGTGAATCAAAATTTTCTAGCTGAATAATTCATTAAAATAATCTTATTGAATATATTTTATAAATACATTTTCACAGATTTTTGCAAATATTTTTAAAAGATTTTTTAAATAAAGATACTCTACAGAAATAGTAATACTATGAAGAAGAGACTAACACAGTCACAACTGGATATGTGACCCTGGCTTACTAACCTTGTTAAGTCTGTTCAAGGACCATATTGGTCTCAGTTTTACTGCACTATAGAGAATTCTATTTCTATTATTAAGGGAAATATTGTCTAGACTCCCTGTCGTGTATTATCTGACATCATATGTGATAATGCATTGACACTGAAAAAAATCTAATTACTAATTAGATTTTTAAATTACATTAATTTAATTCTAATTACTTAGTTAATATTATCTGGTAGTTATCACATAAAACTTGACTAAATGTCAAGGTAAGCATGGTAAGATCAATTTTGTCTTATTTGCACATAAATTATTTGGTTGTGATCTGGCTGTACTTTCTACTGAATTTTTATGAAATTATTTCAAAGTTAAGATATTTTGGAGTACTTATTTCATAATCAGGCAAAACATTATCATTGCATAGTGAGTTATATAGCTGAATATGTTACTCACTTCTACATTGAAACAAATACAGATTTAAGTATACCATCATGTATAAGAAAGATGTAGTGATAATGTATGGCATATGTATGACCAGTAAAGTCAGACCAGTGATTCCAGAAGTCGAAGGATCCTAAGCAATCTAAAACGTGAAACTACACTCTATAAAATGCAAAAGGTAAAACTGGTTGTATTGATGTAGAGATTCTAGTTTGATTTTTTTAAAAAGATTTCATTTATTTATTTGACAGAGAAAGAGAGAGAGCACACAAGCAGGGGGAGCAGCAGACAGATGGAGAAACAGGCTGTCCCCTGAGCAAGGAGCCTAATGTAGGCTTGATCCCAGGACCCTGGGATCATGACTTGAGCTGAGGGCAGATGCTTAACCAACTGAGCCACCCAGGCATCCCTCTAATTTGATTCTTTATCTTTATATAAGTAATATCCAATTTTCACAAGACTGTCAAGGTGTGAAATAAAAGCACTTTACCTCATATATGTATATACATTCTATCAATTTATTATTTATCTATGTGCACAGATATGTCAGAAATGTAGGGTTGTGTGTAAGTAGATAAAATTTTTAACTCTAAAGCAATACAAAATATTAAATTATTTCTTTGAATTAAGGTAAGAAAAAATCTTTTATGCAAAACAATGCATCGACATTCAGGACAGTTTCCAAATTACAGAAAAAATTATGAAAATAACCTAAAACTAGCAAAGATTATTCATTCTAATAAATTAAAAACACAGGTTCTAATACTAATATATTTTTATGTTATTGAAGTTATATTGCCAATAGTATGCCAAGGTTGTCATACAATAGTATACAACTGTAGAGTACCTTGGTTTACTCTTTAGTTCATAACTATCACCTATTGGTAGTAGACAGCTTCATGGTTCACCAGAAGAAAAATTATCCTTTTCATTTATTCCAGATTTTCCCATGAAAATGAACAAGGTTATATATTTATCCAATGGTAATTTAACTACACTAATACTTATTTAAAAGCAATTATACTAATAGATATTTATGCAGAAAAAATTAGAGGGAAATGAAGTACCCTAGTAGATGTTTATTGAGGAGAAATTTAAGCAGGTATTTGTGTTCATACAACACTTGTATCTGGGCGCCTGGGTGGCTCAGTTGGTTAAGCGACTGCCTTTGGCTCAGGTCATGATCCTGGGGTCCAGGGATCAAGTACTGCTTCAGGCTCTCAGCTTGGCGGGGAGTCTGCTTCTTCCTCTGACTTTCTCCTCTCTCATGCTCTCTCTCACTTTCTAATAAATAAATCTTAAAAAAACAAACAACACTTGTACTTGAATGTACAGTGCACATTTATAAAAGCCCAAACTGAAAAGAATGCAAACATCCATCAAGAGATGAATGGATAAACTATGTTACATCCATAGAATGAAAAGGTACTTAGCCATCAAAGGCATATTTGCTGCTATCCACAAACTAAATGTATCTGAATACCATTATGCTAATAGAAAAAATAAGACATAAATGATTATATACAGTATGATTCTATCACATAAATTCTGGAGAAGGGAAAGCCACCCTATAGGTCAAAAGGCATTACATTGCCACTTAGAGCCAAGTATAGAAGGATTAACTCTAAAAGTGTGCAAGGAAAATTTGGGCAACAAAAATACTGTATATAGTTTACCTTTCAAGGTAGATATCACAAGGTAGATGAGAGAAAACTCGTTTCTGGTTCATGGGCTTTTGTTGTCCACTTCCCATAATTTTCTTTATCATCCTCTGATGTAATTACCAATTCATTCTTGTATACCTGGCTCTGAATATACTTTTTTGGGAACAAGCAAACTACTTTGTTTTGCTTTTCATGGAATTCTATCATTCAGGTGCTACCCAATGGACATTTCTTCGATGATATAAATAATCTATATGTGCACAGGCCACATGATAGATACTTATAATATGTGGCCACTGAGCCTCTGAAGCGTGGCTAGTACAACTGAGGAAGTAAATATCTGTTTTCAATTGATTTAATTTTAATCAATTTAAATATATAGATATATTTCAAATATCTTATTTATTTATTTGACAGAGAGAGATAGAGAGAGAGAGCACACAGAGGGAGGAGGGTCAGAAGGAGAAGCAGACTCCCTGATAAGCAGGGAGTCTGACATGGGACTGGATCTCAAGACGACAGGATCATGACCGGAGCCAAAGGCAGCCACTTAACCAACTGAGTCATCCAGGTGCCCCATCAATTTAAATTTAAATAGTTTTATGTGGTTTCTGGCTATTGCACAGCACTGGCCTAAACAATGGCATCTCATATTGAATTGACCTAAATATGCAAAATAAATAAAATATATTGCTACATAAATAAATTACACATGTAGTTTTTAAAATTTGTCTTGCAGAACTGGGAAGACATTTGGCATAAAACTGACTTGTCAGTGATTCTGGACTCTTTTGTCATGCAGTCACTTTGTAAAGAGTTGAAATGGATGCCAATTTTTTTTTTTTTCCTGATGGTGCTTTACTCTCTCTATGGGAGTGGGGAGACTTTGGCCGCTTCTCTCCCTGTAATTCAGTGCCCATGTCTTCTGGACAAAAAATGGTATTTTTCCATTTTTATAATAAAAGTCTTGAGATTTACTCTTATTTGACCATTTAGGTCAGGTTCCACCCTAATTAATCACAGGGACCACAGGAATATGGTGTTTAGGACAGAGGGGTAGAGTTTACTCCTTTGAGAAACATTTGGACTGAACGCAGAGAAGCAAGGTGTTTTCCAGAAAAAATCAGAGTATGGGTACTAAAAATGGGAAACATATAACAGGTGGCTGAAAAATCATTACTCTTCATTCAGAGATGCTCTAAATAATTTTAACTCTGCTTCTTTTGAAAAGAAAGGATTTAGAAACCTTTTACTGGGATGCCTGGGTGGCTCAGTTGGTTGAGCAGCTGCCTTCGGCTCAGGTCATGATCCCAGCATCCTGGGATCGAGTCCCGCATCGGGCTCCTTGCTCGACAGGGAGCCTGCTTCTCTCTCTGCCTCTGCCTGCCACTTTGTCTGCCTGTGCTCACTCTCTCATGCTCTCTCTCCCTCTCTGACAAATAAATAAATAAAAATCTTTAAAAAAAAAAAAAAGAAAGAAACCTTTTACTTTTAGTAAGGAAGAATGTGTTATGCCTTAAAGTGTCATTCAGAGTTATCAAAATGAAACTACCATAATGTATCCCTCAAAGAAATGACTGTCCACTGTTTTGATCATTTCATTAATTCTAAAGTAAGACTGACCTACTTATTACCTTGTCTTTATTACTGATACTTTCAACAAATACTGATACTTTCATTGGTTTTTCAATGGTAAGTCATAGTCATTTTGTTACTTTTTCAGTGGTTAGTTTATATATTTCACTAGAACAGAGTTGACTTATAAATAAAATCATGGTAGCCCAAAAGCCTTAGTTCTGGCATGGACTTAAGAGTACAAGTATTGAACTGATCTATTTTCTAGGTGTAGAAACTGAATTCAATAGTCTGGTTACTCAATGACATTTAATGGGCAAGCTGAGAATAAAACTCATGTATGTTCTCTATTAGTATGCTTTCAGATCTCTCAACAGTCAACAATTCTCATGAGTATTTCCAGTTAAAAAGATTTCTTTTGTTAAATGCATTTATTATAATTAATAATATTCACACATCTTGAGGTGATAGATGGGAATAGATTAAGTAAAAATAAAACAAAAATAGGAGGAAGTAGAGGGGATGAGAAGCCTTCCCATAAGTTTAACAAAGATCCAATGTTTGAAATTTTAAAGTGAACTACATTTCACATGAGCAAGAGAGTCACATACTCAAATGACAGAGACTAGTGTACTTCTTCTTCCGATGGTCAAAGAAATGACTCTTAAGTAAATGGAACTCTGGGTCATGTGTTGCTCTGAATTTTAAAAACAGCTTCAGTAGTATATCCCATGACAGCTGTGAAATTGCATGTGTTCCTTTTTACTGATTTTTTTTTAAGTAAGACACACAATAACATATGGTAAATGAGGTAGGGGTGGTTATATTACCATTTACTTGTTTACTTACCCTGAGGTCTCTTTAAAGTACATATTTTCTTTACAAATACATTTCTCTCAATCGTTTGTGTAAATATACTTTACAACATTGTAAAAAGCACATTCTTCTCAGGCTTCTCTTTGTGGCTTATTTTCTTTGAGGTATTTGTTGTTTTAAAATATCAGGGGAAATACTCAAAATCAATTCTATTCCATTGTAAGACATAAAAGGACAAAAGATATTTTAGTATGATTTGAGAATACAGTGATTTTCTTCAGCATGGCATAAGGCCACTTTTGACCTGGTCATGTATAAATTCAGATCCATATCCATCACTCACTTCTATATATTCAGTGACCCAAATATAAGAAAGAACTACTAAGTTATTTATTAAGTGGTACTTCACTAAACACTGCTAAGTACTATGTTAAACACTTTATATACATAATATGAAACTTCACAACTCTGTGACAGAGGTGTTATTATATAATCCTCATTTTACTGCAGAAGAAGCAGAAGCTTAGGTAAGGGTTAGTTAAGGCTGCAAGGTCACTGTTGGTAGGAGATGGAAAGATTCCAGTCTCCACGAGATCCTTAGCCTAAGGCTCTACAGTCAGTGCCATATAAACTGCCTCATACTTCTTTCTCATAAACCATCATGTTATTTAACACCCTCATGTTTTTATGTATTCAATTTCTTTTTTTTTTTAAGATTTATTTATTTATTTGACAGACAGAGATCACAAGTAGGCAGAGAGGCAGGCAGAGAGAGAGGAGGAAGCAGGCTCCTTGCCAAGCAGAGAGCTCAATGCGAGGCTCGATCCCAGAACCCTGGGATCATGACCTGAGCCGAAGGCAGAGGCTTTAACCCACTGAGCCACCCAGGCGCCCCTGTATTCAATTTTCATGGCCAGAAATGTCCTTAATCCTGTCCATCAGAAAAATACCTGTATGTCCTTTCACCAGAATCTCAGATGAAGCTTCAGCCTCTCTTGTCCCTCCCTCCACTCTACACCATGGTACTTATCATAGGGCATAGTAATTGCTTGTTTTCTAATAAGATGTTTCCTCAGATTGTGAATTCCTTGAAAGTAGATTGTGTATTATATGTCTTTGACCCTGCAACCTAGCATGTTGCAAGTGTCTTAAGTAAAAATTTAAAAAATAAGATAGAACAGGGGTACTTGATAAACACGAGCATACTGCATCATTATATTTCTCTTTGACACTTTACCCGGCTGTGTAAAGAAGAGTTGGTACAATCCATAAGTAAAATATCTTATGGTTCCCTCATCAAGAACATAATAAATCTTGAAAAACATTAAATCAATTCTTTTTTGTTTGCTTTTTCTTTTTTTAAAAAGATTTTTATTTATTTATTTGACAGAGATCACAAGTAGGCAGAGAGAGAGGAGGAAGCAGGCTCCCCGCTGAGCAGAGAGCTCTCACGTGGGCCTCGATTCCAGGACCCTGAGATCATGACCTGAGCTGAAGGCAGAGGCTTTAACCCACTGAGCCACCCAGGCACCCCTCATTTGCTTTTTCTATTCATTTTCTTTTTTAACTTTAGGTGCAAACAATGTAATTCAATCCTTACTGAATCTCCGGTGTGGCAGAGATTTGAGGACAGCTTTCTAAGATATGAAACTGGTCTCTGTTGGGATGAGTGTCTGCAAAGGGCAGAGAGCTCCATGTTCAACTGCTTTCTTCCTCCTTTGCTCTCTAATTCTTTACCCCATAAATCTCCTAAGACTCTGCTGCCTTCAGCTTGGGTTGGCAGTAAATCATTACTTGATCTTGTTTTGCTTGGCGCACTGGCAGGGGAATGGTGCCCATGGGGCTTAAGGTGGGGTCTGAATGATCAGAAACCTCTCCGATGGTCAGTGCTCCAGAACACATAGCAAAAATAAAATTATATGGGGAGGGTTCAGAATAGCAGGATAGGAAGATCCCGAGCTCACGGTCTCCCAGGAACACAATAAAATCTATAACTGCATATCTAACAATTCCCTCTGAAGAGGACCCAGACATTGAATAAACAGAGTATCCATAACAAAGGACTAAGATGGGTAGAAGAAACAGAGGTACAATCTTGCTTAGTAAAAAACCACACCCCAGGCATGGTGTTCCATCGTCAGAAGGGATCTCAAAGGTATGGAAATTTTCTCTCAGTTAGAAAGGAATCTGAGTGCCCCATCAGGCACCCTTAGATCCTACACAGGAGAGAGAAGACGATAAGACCCCTAGCTTTGAAAACCAACAGACAATGCTTTTAGGAAAGCTACAGAACTGTAGGGAAAGGAAAACCTTCTCTTACAGAGCTTGCATGCAGAGTCACTCAGCCTGGAAACCAGTGCAAAATATCAGATGGAAGACATGCACACCAAATATAAGGGGGAAATGCTTACTCATCTTATAGAGGAGGCCACAGAGGCAAACTGCAGCTGGGCCTCTTCCTGCAGACTACAACACTGGTAGCAGCCATTTGTGCTACTCATTCTGATATACTAATCCAAATGCCACATGGGAATTCTTCCTTAATACTACTGGGGCACCTGGGTGGCTCAGTCAGTTAAACATCTGACTCTTGATTGTGGCTCAGGTCATAAATCTGAGGCTCTTAAGATCAAGGACTGTGTCAGGCTCACACATTGGGCATGGAGCCAGCTTAAGATTCTCTCTCTCCCTCTCCCCCATCTCCCCCCATGATCTCTCTCTTAAAAAAAAATACTGCTAATGTCAGGGGGTGCATCCCACTGAGAGCCCCATATAATCTTGCACCTTGGCTGGATCTCACAGCCAACAGAATGATAACCCTGCCCATCAGCACACCACCAGGAGTCATGGCTCTGCTAACACCGGACAACAATGTAGCCCACATAAGAAATACCACTGGAGAACCTGGCTCAGTGGTCAAGGGGTGACTGTGCTTCTTGAGCTTCATAAGACAGCTCCCACAAAATCCCAGCCTTGCCTCATCACATGGATACTACCAGATAACACCCACATCAGTGTAAATAACCCAGCAAAAAACCTGAGGACTGGTAGAACAGATTCTCCACAGCTACATGCAGACAAGAGGCCACATTAAGGAGGTAGGAAGGGAGAACACACAACCTAGAACTAAATGGACCCATGGTACCATCTATGGGAGGCAGGGATACCACAGGAATGAGAAGGGTGAGACATATACCCTCACATCAGGTGCCATAAGCATGAGGAACCCAAATGAGAAAGATGAATCCCCATATTTGGCTTTCAAACCAGACGTGCATATTTTTTTTTTTTTATTTAGACATTTCATTTTATTTCTGTTGCAGTTCCTAAGATCAGGAAAACTGAAAGGAGGCATTCTATGTGAAAGGACTTACATCTGATAACTTTGGTTTTCTTGTGTGTTTTTTTTCTATGTCTTTATTTTTTTAATTTAAATTCAATTAATTAACATATAATATACTATTAGTTTCAGTGGTTGAGGTCGGTGATTCATCTATCTTATATAATAATGAGGGCTCATTATATCACGTCAGAAGTGCAGGCCTTGGGCCCTGGTCTCCCTCCCACAGCAAACAGCTAGAGAGCTATATGCAAAAGAATGAAACTAGATCACTTTCTTACACCAGACACAAAAGTAGAGTCAAAGTGGATTAACAACCCAAATGTGAGACCTGAAACCATAAAAATTCTAGAAGAGAGCACAGGCAGTAATTTCTTTGACATCAGCCATACTTTTATTTGCTTAATACTGGAATTCCTAGTCAGAGTCAAGAAAATTAGTCAAGAAAAAGAAATAAAAGACATCCGAATCAGAAAGGAATAAATAAAGCTGTCACTATTTGTGGATGACAAAATATGTAGAAAATTCTAAAAGCTTCTGATAAATTGACATGACCACAACCATTTTCAAAGAGAGCTGGAGAAACCACTCCTGAGAAACTGTCTTCACCATTGCTGAACTGGGCCAAAACCCTTGGACTAAGCAAAACTGTAATTGTTTAAACAACTGCTTCAGAAGTTAGTGGGAGAATGGATACTCTGATCATAAGACTGATGGTTTTGGACTCTCTGAAGATAGAATGAGTATTCAATCAGTGTATAACTCCAAGTAGCTTAGCTTGTTAACACCCAAAGAAAACTTTTTCAACTCATGTAATTGTCCCCACTTCCTTTTCCTCATAAAAACCTACTACTTTCTCCTTGCAAGTGGGACAGCATTTGGGTTTCTACTGAATCCAGGCTTCCTGAGTTGCAACTATTTTCTCCCAAATAAATGTGTGTTTGTCTTTCATAGTGACTCTTCAGTTCCAGGTGAACCTATCTGGTTTTGGAAGTGATCTCTCCTTCATGGACTGGAGTCTTCTAGAAATGGGTATGGTACCTACAGCGAGTCCCTTGTTCTCAGCTGCTTCAACAGATGACTGACTCCTCCTACTGTAAACTTCCTCAGGCTTCTGACCTTCTTCCTTTTGGTAGAAGTTACTGCCCTTTTTTTTTTTTTAAATTCTAGAGACAATACCCCAATGTGGGTATGATCACCCAAGGAGATAAGAGGTTTCTGCTGGTTCATCACCATGGCTGTCTGGAGGTGTTTCCCTATATGGTAAAAATCCAGGTTAATTTGGAGGGGTTCTCCTTGATTCAGGTTCCCCTATTTATTGCCCACTTTTCTTTAAGATGAGACTTAAAGTTTCTAAAAATCCCTGAGGAATTCCTCCTTTGTAAACTCTAGCTGAGTTTGTGTTCAGAAATTATGGCCTCTCTTCCTGTAAATTTTTATCTGAAAGGAGTGAAATTAGTAATGATGATTTAAAACTACCACAACCACTTTGGGACTCCTTGAACCTCCATAACTTGTCTCTTTGTGCACTTGAGGTGAAAGACTGCAGATTTCAAATAAGATCTTTAATTCTATGAAGTTAAGAGTGCCATTTTCTAACACACTTGCCTAGAGAACTACAACCTCTGAAAGCTGTAATTATCTATAAAATGACAGTCTCATCATTTCGTGTCCTGAGAATTTGGCTTAGTAACTTGAGACTCTATGACTGGACAGAAATGTGGGTTAATACCCCTTTGTGGCGAGATATGGCTGAACAAAATTGTGGGTGAAATTTAATTTTTAGCCTGGGTCCTACCAAATTGTTGTTGGCCCTCAGGAGAAATACAACCTAGAATAACTATGACCATTATGAAGAACATAATGGATTTAGGAAAAATCAAATAGGAAGTACACTTAAAAACACAGTCATCAAAATTCTAAAATTGCTTTATTAAAAGTTTTATTACAAAATGCTAATGAGAAATTAAATATATAAGAGGTGTTACAAGATGGCACCTGGAAACAAAGATGGCCAAATTAATGACCTTATAGATCTCTCAAAGGAGAGCCTCCAAAGGGACCCCACCTAGAGCTGAGGAGATTCTGAATGATTTTCTCATAAACTCTTCCTTAAAATAAGCCAAAGGCAAATTAAAATTAAAAATTAATGGGAGGAGCACCTGGGTGGCTCAGTCTTTTAAGCTTCTGCCTTCAGCTCAGGTAATGATCCCGGGAGTTTGGGGATTGTGCATTGGAGTCCCTGCTCAGTGGGGAGTCTGCTTCTCCTTCTGCCCCCTTACCCCACTCTCCTGTTCTCTCTCTCTTGCTCTCAAATAAATAAGTAAAATCTTTTAAAAAATTAATGGGATTATTCAATATTGTCAGAAGTATTTGCTGCTGACACCTGACAAGATATTTGGAAAATTTAGTAACTGTAATAAAAAATTTGGCCAAAAGGAAAGCTCACTTTCAGAGCCTCCTCTAAGCGTATATCAGAGGCTTGTCCCTGTAATTTTTTTTTTAAGATTTTATTTATTTGATGGAGAGAGAGAGATCATAAGTAGGCAGAGAGGCAGGCCGAGACAGAGGGGGGAAGCAGGCTCCCCGCTGAGCAGAGAGCCGGATGCGGGGCTCGATCCCAGGACCCTTAGATCATGACCTGAGCTGAAGGCAGAGGCTTAATCCACTGAGCCACCCAGGTGCCCCTCCCTATAATTTTAAGACAAAAATGTTAACTAGTGTGCAAATAATTTCTTTAAAGTACAATCTTCACTGAAGTAATTCTTTTCAAATGAAGAACAAAAAGGGAGAAAAGGACATTTGAAATTTAGGAGGGGGGAATCCTCTAAAGTGTCTTATAAATTTTTGTCCAGTTTGCATGAATTGTGTGTGTCCTAGAGGCACGAATATTAAAATGTAAGTGATTAAAGGCAAACATTTGTAGGGATTGGGCATACTAAATTCTCAGGGAAAAATCCCCCAAAAACTAGCCCAAAGTGTTCTTCAAGTTCATGTGATCTGGAAAAATATCAGTATTAAAGCTAATTTAAGTATGTCAGTTTAATTGAAATAGACTTATCTTTAGAAGTATCAGAATTAAATATAAAACTTCTACCTAGATTTATTAAAAATAAACTTGTGTTACCTCTATTACAAAATCTGTCAACAATAACTTGGTTTGGTGAGACTTTTACTTAAAGATAGCTACCAAAATCTTTCTGGTAACTTAAAATTTTGGAGATTTGCTAAGTTAAATAATAGCAATTTAAATCTTTAGATCATTTCCAAATAAGATAAAATATTAAATATTAACCATACATTTGCCTATTTTTGGCTTCTTTATTACAGGAAAACTAAAGATAAATTTAGGTTGGTTAAACATGTTTTATATGGTGCACCTGGGTGGCTCAGTCATTAAGCATCTGCCTTTGGCTCAGGTCATGATCGCAGGGTCCTAGGATAGACTCCTGCATCAGGCTCCCTAATCCACAGGAAGCCAGCTTCTTTTTCTCCCATTCTCCTTGCTTGTGTTCCCTCTCTTGCTGTATCTCCCTTTGTCAAATAAGTAAATGAAATCTTAAAAAATTTTTTTGTACTTTATTGAAAGACTACACTATGATAAAGATAATGTTTCTAGGAATTATGAAGTATATTCATAAATTTGCCAATCTAAAGAATGGTGGTCTAACACACAATTCATAATTCCTTACTTCTCAGTTTTTGCTAGAAATGAGGTCTAACAGTGAAGAATTCTAATAAATGTAATTAAAACTACTAGAAATATTAAGGGAAACATTTACATATATAGAAAAAATAAGATGTGTGCTCTTGGTAAAAGATATGAAAAATGGAAATTTATTTTTTTGAAGGAAAAGAAGGTAATTTTGTCCCAAAGTAAGGTTGGCTTTTTAATTTAATTTTATTTTATTTATTTATTTGAGAAAGAGGCAGTGAGAGAGAGCATGAGCAAGGAGAAGGTCAGAGGGAGAAGCAGACTCCCCATGGAGCTGGGAGCCCGATGCGGGACTCGATCCCGGGACTCCAGGATCATGACCTGAGCCGAAGACAGTCATCCAACCAAATGAGCCACCCAGGCGTCCCAAGGTTGGCTATTTAAAGAGAGAAAACTGGGCTCCTGGGTGGCTCAGTGGGTTGAGCTGCTGCCTTTGGCTCAGGTCATGATCTCAGGGACCCGGGATTGAGTCCCGCATCGGGCTTTCCGCTCAGCAGGGAGCCTGCTTCCCTCTCTCTCTCTCTCTGCCTGCCTCTCTGCCTACTTGTGATCTCTGTCAAATAAATAAACAAAATCTTAAAAAAAAAAAAGAAGAGAGAAAAGTTAGGAAAAAATATGAATGTAAAAAAGTTTCAAGTTTGTAGAAAAAGAATCTTTAAAAAGGAATTTTAAGTTTGCTCAAATTGACTAGGATTAACAACTACTTAAAATGAGTTTTAATATCAAAAGCACACTGGTGTGAAACTATAATTTGGTTGGTTCTCTCTGAAAAGGACAGTTTCTTGTGCCCTTGGTCTGTTCTTGATAAAAGACTGTAAAAGATTTTTCCTTAAAAATAGCTTTATAGTTCTTTGGATTACTCTAAACCCAGTCTTTCCTACTGGAAGAGCTAAGGTTCCTGTAACTTGTTACACTTCAGTATTTGAATGCAGTCTTTATCACCATGGCTGAAGGAGTATTATTCCACAGTGGTTTATGGTCCTATCTGACCAAGAGTTTTAAAACATTTTAATATTTTAACAAGCTTCCCAAAGTGAACCTGTCACTTGTAATGCCAGTTATACTAAAATACTGTGTCGCAAAAATAACCAAATTGTTTTCATTTCCATTTCAATGAATCCTCATTACATCTTTAACAACGGACAATAAAATCTATAAACATTGTGGCACATGTGGGGAAAACCCATTCTACTTCTCCAAAAAAAAAAAAGGCCCCTCATTATCAGACTTTTGCTACCCTGATGTCTGTATGCCATGTCAACAGTCTGCATTAGAAATTAAGATGAGGGGGCACCTGGGTGGCTCATCGGGTTAAAGCCTCTGCCTTCAGCTCAGGTCATGATCCCAGGGTCCTGGGATCGAGCCCCACATCGGGCTCTCTGCTCTCTGCTCAGCAGGGAGCCTGCTTCCTCCTCTCTCTGCCTGCCTCTCTGCCTACTTGTGATCTCTGTCTGCCAAATAAATAAATAAAATCATTTCTGTAGTTCTTCTCTGTTCCTTTCTTCTCTTGCTCTCTTCTCTCATGGTTTTCTGGCTTATCTCCATTTTGTTTAGGTCTCTTGCTGTGATTCTCTTATTCTTTCATTTGGGACATATTCCTCTGTCTCCTTAATTTGTCCAGCTCTCTCTGTTTCTATGTGTTAGGAAAGTCAGCTACCTCTGCTGCTCTTGAAAGTAGTGGCCTTATGAAGAAGAGATTCTGTAAGTACCCTACAGTGGAATGTCCTCTCTTCATCAGAATCTGGCACTTCAGGGACATCTCCTATGTGTGTTGTGTACACTCTGCTGTCATGGCTGAGATGCTTTTTCCTTCAGTCCCATCATCAACAATGGCTCTCTTTGCCTGTTCCAGGTAGGGTTTTGTTCCTGTGTTGTTAGTGGGCCAGTCTGGGGCTACCTTGGGTTTGAGTTGAGTCAGATTACGTGTTTTCCAGAAGTGTAATAGCACTGAACTTTTGGGTGCTTTCCTTTTGTTCTCCACAGAGAGGTATTTGCTGGTTGGTAGGGCCTGCAGTTAGACCAGCTAGCTCTCTTCCTCTAGCCCACTGATGGGGCCAGAGTTTGGCCAGTGTATGTGGTTATCTTTCCCTTTCCTTGGGGCAGAAGTAATTTTGGAGTGGTATTGGTCTCTGTTGGGATTTCTTGCACACTTCCAGGCTTGTAGTACCACTTTGCAAGACCCAAAGGGTCTTGCAAGACCCTTCCAGGGTCTGCAGAACATGAGGTAAAGTCCATGGTGCCAGTGAGGTCTGCAACTGTACACTGCGGGAGGGGACATGCAACTGCTGGGGACTGAAGTAGGGTGGGTTCAAGGGAAGTGCTCTGCAGATGAGTGCCAGGTCAGGGTGTGCTTATGTGCAAAATAGGGAGCAAGTATTGGTGCTGCAGTGATTCCCACAGGTGTCTTTGTGTCTAGGCTGGGGGTTGGAGAAGGAAATGACACCTGCCAGCTCCTTTGTTCCTGGAGAAATATCCCAATGATCCCTGCCCCTCTTGTACCCATTCTGAGGTTACTAGAAAAATTCCCTACCCTATATCCAGGCATTTTTTCAAAATGCTGCTTTTATATTGTATCTCTGGGGGGCTGTTTCTTGTGCTCTTTAAGGATGGGGACTCAGTTTTGTATCACCCTAGGTTTTAAGCCCTGCTGATTTTAAGAGCAAAGGAAATCATCAACAAAATAAAAAAGTAATGCATTGAGTGGGAGAAGATATTTACAAATAATATATCCAATGAGGGGTTAGCATCCAAAATATAGAAAGAATTCATAAAACTAAACATAAAAATAATCTGATTAAAAATGGGCAAAGGACCTGAATAGATTTTCTCCCAAAGGTGATATACAGATGATCAACAAGCACCTGAAAGCAGCTCAACATCAATAAACATCAGAGAATTTAAAAAAAAAAACCATGATATCACCTCACACCTGTGAGAATAGCTATTATCAAAAAGACAAATAATAAGAGTGTTGGGAAGGATGTGAAGAAAAAGGAACACTTGTGACTTCTGGTGGGATTGTAAATTGGTGCAAGCCTGTGGAAAACAGTACAGAGAGTCCTCAAAAAATGAAAAATGGATGTAGCATATGATCCAGCAATTGTGTGTATAGGTATTTACCAAGAAAAATGAAAACGTGAATTTAAAAAGACATATGCACCTCAGCTAATCACAGTATTTTTTTTTTACAACAGCCAAGATATGGAAGCAATCTAAATGCTCATCAAGAGATGAATGGATAAAAAAAATGTGATAACACACACACACACACATAGGAATATTACTCAGCCATAAGAAAAGGATGAAATCTTGCCTTTTCAACAACATGAACGGGCCTAGAGGCTATTATACTAAGTGAAGGAAATCAGCCAGAGAAAGACAAATATGATTTCACTTATATGTGGAATTTAAAAAACAAATGAACAATTACAAATAGACTCATAGATACAGAAAACAAACAGATGGTGGCCAGAGGGTAGGGGTGGTGGTGGGATGGTCAAAGTGGGTGAGGAAGAGTGTGAGGTGCAAAATTTCAGTTATACAACAAATAAGACATTGGCTACAATATACGGCATAGGGAATATCAATAATATTCTAACAACTTTGTATAGTGACAGAGGGTAACTAGGCTTATTGTAGTGATCATTTTGCAATGTATATAAATATAAAATACCTATGTTTTTCACCTGAAACTAAGAAAATCTTGTATGTCAATTATTCTTCAGTAAAAAAATAAAATTATACTCTTCACACTGGAAAGACTACTCCCTGTTAATGTAGGTTTTTATAAATTCTGTTAAAGGAGTGTCCATATCTAGCTCAAGTTTACACAGCCCACCTTTTTATTCATATGTGTGTATGTCAGGCTCCAGAACATGGAAATAGGAGATTAGAAGGCAAATCTCTACACCCTTATAAACCATTAATCCTTCTTCTATAATGGTCATTTCCTTCAAAGATATCCAAATCTGGCTGATTGTTATAATCGCCAGTGAAGCTTCCTTAATTCTAACTGAGCAGGTATATATTGGAGCTATGGAACCTTTATTTTAAATTTTTTTTTTTTTTTTACGTGACCGAGGGAGAGATCACAAGTAGGCAGAGAGGCAGGCGGAGAGAGAGAGGAGGAAGCAGGCTCCCTGCTGAGCAGAGAGCCCAATGCGGGGCTCGATCCCAGGACCCTGAGATCATGACCTGAGCGGAAGGCAGAGGCTTAACCCACTGAGCCAGCCAGGCACCCCTGGAACCTTTACTTTAAAAATAGCTTTCCAGGACACCCAGGTGGCTCAGTAGGTTAAGAATCTGACTTCAGCTCAGGTCATGATCTCGGGGTCCTGAGATTGAGGGCCAATTGGGACTGCTCAGCTGGGAGTCTGCTTGTCCCTCTGTCCCTACCCATGCTTGTGTTCCCTCTCTTTCTCTCTCAAATGAATAAATAAAATCTTTAAAAAAATAGCTTTCCAGTATTCTGGTAATTTTACATGTCTGGGAGGTATTGTCTTATACCTTGAGAGTCATCAAAACATTCTTATCAAGGACCACTGTTTACTACTTCTACCTCTTCCATATTAAAACATAATTATTCCATCATTTTATTACAAGACCTGATGTCTCTTGAACTACTTTAGTTATGAGCATGCAGTCTGAGGTGAGATGCTTGAAAAGAGAAGAACTGAAGAGAATGAAGCCCGCCACAGGGTTGTATGGGTAACAACTTTCCATGCAGTTGACAAGTATTTAGAGAGCGCCCCTGAAACCAAAAAATGGTGGGAGGTCCTGGGACAGGAGTATAAATGAGGTCTAAGGGACACACAAAGGAGAGAATGCTAAATTATGTCATGAGGAGCGGAGATAAACTTTACAGAAGTCATTCTGAGTTGGACACTTAAAATGAAGACCAGTTCTAGAAAGTTCATGTGTGTTATGGTAAGGACTCTAGACTTGCTATGTAGTTAATAAGAAACCAGTGGACATTTATACAGGCAAGCAACTTCACCAGGTACATGTTTCAGAAAGATCTGCCTAGCAACAATGCAGAGTCCATGATCATGAGGCTGGAAATGGGAGACTATTAGGAGATTATTATAATTATCTGGTAGTGATCAACTTGGACAGCAGATGTTAATGAGGGGTTGTACCTTTTTTTTCAATAGATATCATCTGTGGGTTAAAAGTGGTAAGAAAGGTTTCCAGATTTTCTGGAATCAGCACCTAGGTGTATAAAAGTGACATGTTCCCTGAGCACAGAAGATTGGGTTTAGAGAGAGATTTAGTGTTCCGATTTGCGGATTTTGAGTTTGATGCATTTTTAAAAAAAATCATCCAGAAGGAATTGCTTCATAGAAACAGCAGTTTTTGGAAATACCATCATTAGCACAGTACAACTTCCAGACATCAAAATATTATTTCCTCACAGTTTTTCTTGTGATCTTCATTCTATGCTCCTCCAATTAGTAAATAACTGCTGTTATAGTCTTGAAATCTTTGATGCTACAAAGAAGTTTATCTTCTCATTTTCAGCCCAATCCCTGGCGTACAAGTGGTTGAATGGATGAATGTACACTATAATTTCCAATCAATAGTTCAAGGACTCCAGACATATAGACATTAATGTTAAATATCAGATAGAGCGAAAATATCACAACATCCTTGAAAAAACGTGGTATTTAGTCAGGCTTTGAAGAGAAACCAACTAACATTTGGGAGTGTTTTATGAGAACAACATTTTTACATCCATTTATTGTCTTAAACTCAGTTATGGTCCTTTAATAGTCTGTTCGGGTTTAAAAAAGAAAAAAAATCTAATTAAATACTGCTTCTTTGTACTGTTCAGTACTAAAAGACTGTACTAAAGAACCTGTACTAAAAGAAATTTTAACAGTTCTAGATTTAAAATGACTTTTGGACCTTTAAATTACACCTAACGGAAGATTCAGTTTAGGTGTTATTTCATGAGAAGGCAAAGAAAAGAGAATGAAAGCACAAATTACTTTATGTAGGCAAAGCAGGGGAAATTGTGTGTGAGTGGTTAATGCTAGCATCCTCAAAAGTAGGCATGTGGTGGGTGCAACTGTGTAGAAATAAAATGAAGATTAAACCAGGGAAGTTTATAGAGAGAATCCTTTGACCTTTTCATTGGAAGTAGGTATTGTGACATATCAGCGCTTTATGGATATGAGATACTTAGTAAGGTTAAGCATTGCCTGTACAATCAATTAACATAACCTCTACATCAACAATGAAGATATAAATATAAATGTAGTATGGGCAAGCAGCAGATGGTGACAATGGAAGTCTGTGAGTTATATTTATCTAAACAGAGTTATAAAATGCACCAAACCAGGAGAACACTAATATGACATCAGAAATGTTCATCCTTTTATCCCAATTTCAACTTTAAAAAATACACAGTTTAATCAAACATATAATATTTAAAAAGGACCCACTTTCTTATATTCTTTAAATGTCAGCTCCCATTAATATTGAAATATTATTATTTGTATTTTATTCAGAACCTTTTCTAAGAACAAGCTTCCTTTATACAGGTAATTTATACATCAGTCAAAGAGAATTCTAGACTCTTTAATAATCATTTCTGCTGCTCTTGGTGATATAACAAACACTGAATTCTTAATAAAGACCTTTCTTGACTTTAATAGATGCCAGCAAAATCAGAATTACTTCAGTTATTGGAGTCCCGCTTTAAAGTCTTCACCTCACCAATATTAAAAAAAAAAAAATTGTCCTGCAATCACAATCAAGAGCTTTAATTTTTTTCCCTCTTGCAATCCTTATTAGATCTAGTTGTTCATAAGAGGGCCCGGGAGCTGGAATGAGCTGCTAAGGACAGAGCGAGGTTGATGTGTATGTAAGCATTGCTGAGACTCCCCTTGGTTTTTAAAAGCCATTCCAGTGGCTGGTATTAATTCTTGAGAGTTTTATTTCTAATATCATGTGGTTGACATAAAAGAGCCTCTGTCAGTTTTGAAAATGAGAGTGGGAATAGAAAGCTAGCCGAAGAGTGGGCTCTAATGCACCTGAAGTGGCAATTTTTTTTAACGGAAAGGAGAAAGGAAAGCAGCCAGGCCTAGGAAAATGTTGACTTTGGAAATTCACAATTAATAGTAAATACCTCCTTTAAATCCTTTTTGTCCTGCTGCACGCAAACAGGCGGTATTGTCTTGTTAGCAGCTTTCCTGTCGGTGAAACATTTTATTTTTGGCATATTTTATTACATGCAGCGATGTGCCTGACATATTGGTTTCCGTTTCTCTATCATGCAGATGGAAGCTGTCTATACTTTTCTCTTACCCACTTTTTGCAAAGTCATTAAGAGTAAGTGAGGGTGGCCAGAGACACTTTGGGTTTGCACGGAAGAAGTCAATGAAACAATATGGGTAGGTCATTTAATATAGTTGTAATCGATTGCTGCTGTTGCCTTTCCGGCCAAGCTGGTGTGCAGGAACAGATTTTTAATTAAATAAATAGCTGGGTCTACCGGCAGGTGCGCCTGGGCGAGCAACCTGCCCCGGGATTTGGCTTGCAGCGGTTGCTTGGCAACGCAACACAGCCCGTCTCTGAACAACAGCTGCACCCTCTGTTAGCCGCGAGCAGATGCTCACACCTCAGAGAATGGCATCAGAAATAATGATTTGTGAAGAATAGTTTGCGGAGCTCTCTAATAAACAAGGGGGAAAAAATAGCTCGAATGATAAAGGGCAAAGATATTCCAGACCTTGTTAGTGAAAGGTGAGTTTAGATCCAGTGCAATTATTAGCAGACAGTAAAGATCAACTATTACCGGGTCTACTGTTGCTGAAAAAGAAGAGAAACTTCCAGCATGTACGAAGCAGAGTGGGAGATGTTTTCATATACATCTCGTTTAATCTCCTCATAAACTTCTAAGGTGGTATTACTGTTTCAGCAGATGAGGTAGAATTTAAATCACCTATGAAGTTTTCACGATTAATTTAGGGTGCTAATTTTGAATCGTGTGGAAAGCAGAAACCAAAGAGGCAATATTTAACACACTATAAGACGAAATACATAAGTGTGTCCTGTAATAACCTTCACTGCTAGCTACGTCACTTTATAACCACATCCTTGTGTTGTGTCTATAGAATCATGCGGCGATGTAAAATAAATATTTAAATCAATCTGATTTGCAGTCACTTAAAATATTATAAAATGTGGAAAGGAAATTCTTAATCTCGGAACTCCTAAGAAACTATAATTAAGTTCTCACGAACCAGAACCTCCTACTACTTTATTCTTATCTGATTATCCCATGCCGCGAACATATGGCCCCAATTTTTAGGTTCCTCTTGGTGCAAATTCAGTTGAATGAGAAAGAGTATGGTCTATTTGCATATTGGTAAAATCTAAAAAACTGCTTTCAAATTTATTTTAAAAATTTTTAACATTTGTATTTTACAAGAGGCTTAACACTGTCTTCAGGCAGTGTGTGGGCCAGTTTCTCTTTTTTTCTTCCAGTCCCTCATGCTAAGCATGTATGGGGAACCATAGTACCACACAGACTACATGACCACACAGAAAAGTCTGTCCCCTCTCAAACCTCACACATGTGGACAACATGCCCTTTTAATTTACAGTACATGGAGATTGAGTAATACTGAGGCAGCTCTGTCATCAAAATATATGCAGTAGCATTTTTCATTGTATTTTTTTTAGTAAACAAAGTATATTCCCTTACAGAGCCATGCTTAGATGAAAAAACACAGCTTCACCAATCCTGTTGGTTCACTGTAATGGTTTTCTATGAATCTTTGAATGAAAGATGTTTATTCGTTTTCTTCTTTAAATCTTCACAAACAGGAACTACTTCAACAGCATTTGTAAGTTCTCACATATTGTGAATGAATAGCTACAGCTCTTTTAGAAGGAAAAGAAAAAACATCACCCCAGCAACTGAATATATAATTTTGTGGTTTAGCACTGAGTAATTTATTGTGTGGTAGCGATACTAAATCCTTCCCGGGTCAACAAATAGGAAGTTGCAGATAATATGTGACCTTCCTAATCTTTCTCAAGATATAAACAAGTCCAAAGAATCAGCATTATATACATAAAGAATTGGATACCCTAAAAAGTAATCCTTAAGGCAAAAATAGTACTATTTTTCTTTTCTTTTCTTTTTTTTTTTTGGAGGAGGGCAATGTTTACTGCTTAGCTATATTATTGAGTTCTAGGGAAAAAAACCTCCACTTTTGTTTACCCTAGGCAGACTAAATGCTCAATACGTTTTCTGCTAATACTTAAAAAACACTTCAATGACTCATCAGTGTCACATAGGTATTGAGGGCTAGACGTAGGAAGGACCCTTTTCAATTGCTAGTTCAGCTTGAATTTTTAGATAAAATGTAGATCATGTAAAGAGTTCTTCAGCATCAGAGCTGATGACCACTCTGGTTAATGCAGGTAAATTTAATTGTAAATGAATTAACTGTCCTCATAGTCAAACTCCTCCTAGGATGACAGTATGAATCTTTGATTTATAAAAGTGAGAGAAAGAAGTACAATATTAAAAAGGACTTTATTACATAAGGTTTAAATATCTAACATGTAGGTAGGACTATCACTGCAAAATAGAAGAGTGAAGATTTGCCTTTGTAGTATCATTTAAGGAGTCCTGTGACTATTGTCAAAGATGAAGTAATGAGCTTTCTATATTGCTTCCATGATATTATGGCTAAAAATACATGACCCAATGCAATCATGAAAAAAAAGTCATATACACTGAAACAGGCATATTCTATGACATTAATTCTGCTAATATTCCTCAAAAGTGTGAAGGACCTTTCTTGTAAGTCAGGAAAGCCTGAACAGCTATTCTAGAATTAAGGGAGACCATGGAGAAATTGTAACTAAAGGCAATGTGGGGCTTTTATTGGATCCTGGACCAATAAAAGAGAACATCAGTGGAGAAGTTGGCAAAATTTGAATAAGGTCTATAATTAGAAAAGTGTATTGTATCAATACTAATTTCCTGCTTTCTATCATTTTGCTGCAGTTCTATGAAATGTTACCCTAGGGGGATCTAGTTGAACCATAAACACAAATATGTTAGACTATTTTTTGCAAAACTTTTGTAGGTATGGATAATTTCGAAATAAAAACCAAATGTTTAAAAACCCATGAAGCCATTGGTGGATACAAGTCAGTATCTCCTAAGAAAGAATCCTGTATTAAGTCTTTTTAGCATCAACATTATTTCCTTTGTGATGCTGACTGACATCATGAAAGATAAAACATGTATACAGATCAAACCAGATTCCTGGAGAGTAAAATGGGCAGTTATAAATACTGTTACAAAAGAAGTAATAAGGGAGAGCTCGGAGCAAATTGGAGTATATAGCCATTTAGAGACTCTATTTAGAGAAAAACTCTAGGTTTATAGAGGAATAGGCTGTACTGACAATGACTCACCCATCTTTGCCTGTTAACCACTTATTGCAGTGCCTTACACAGTTAAAACTCAATACATGTTTATTGAACCACACAGGAGCTCTGCAAAAAGGTTCTTTCTTTTAATGAGAGAATGGCATATTTCATCTGTTTTACAGTTTAATCTGGGACTGGCTAGCCCACTCAATAAAGAATGTTTGGGAAGATGCATTTCCCACCTTGTTCTGTTTTCAGAATTAACATTCTTTGTATTTACTACCACATAGAGGATACAAATCCAAGTCCCAATTGGCCTTGTAAACTCAGGAAAGGAGTCTCAGAAAGAAATGAATGGGCTGCTAGGATGGTCAATAGAAATACTAGGAATTTCTGAGGTTAAAAAAAAATGAGTAATTTTTACCTCTTTTCAGGAAGCACAGGAAATGAGTCATTATGGAATAGACAAACAACTTGGCAGAGGGCAATCTAATTGTTGAATGTGCTCCCCGGTGGTGTAGATCAGAAAATCATTGAACACCACTAGTTCCCAAATTTCTCTCATCTACACAGAAACAACAGCCTCGTCAATCAATCGAGCGATTCATTCAGAACCTGGTGCTGTGTCAAAGACATTGCCAGATGCTACATGTTATACTGCAATATCCTTCAGTAAATAAGAATACAGTTTTTCTGTTTCCTTTTAATAAAAGTATGTTTTAATATATACTTGCAGTCTTCCATAAGTCAAAAATATCCACAAAGCCTTGAATTGCTTTAGACCACCTGAAGAACATCTCAGTGCATTTCCCCTCATGAGTTATAAGTCTCAAGTAGTAATTCTATATTTACATATTGCTAATTTAAAGGAGTGAATGTCACTTTACCCTCCCTCATGAACTTTCTCTAATAAGGGAATAACTAAGAAAGCTTATAGATTTTTGCTGTCAACAATGAGAACATGGAAATATTTTTTTCTATGTTCACCAATTTAATCAATAACTCTTATGTTTTTCCATGTGTAGAAATGTATTTATGTAAAAGGCAAAATGATTGGGTGCCTGGGTGGCTTAGTTGGTTAAGCATCTGCCTTCAGCTCAAGTGATAATCTTGGGGTCCTGGGATGGAGCCCCACCTTGGGCTCCTTGCTCAGTGGGAAGTCTGCTTCTCCATCTACCTTTGTCCCTCCCCAAACCCATGTTCTCTCTCTCTCTCTCAAATAAATAAAATCTTTTTTTTTTAAAGATTTTATTTATTTATTTGTCAGAGAGAGAAGGAGAGAGAGTGAACGAGCACAGGCAGACAGAGTGGCAGGCAGAGGCAGAGGGAGAAGCAGGCTCCCTGCCGAGCAAGGAGCCTGATGTGGGACTCGATCCCAGGACGCTGGGATCATGACCTGAGCCGAAGGCAGCTGCTTAACCAACTGAGCCACCCAGGCATCCCACAAATAAAATCTTAAAAAAAAAAAAGCAAAGTGATTTATGAAAATTGTGAGGATGGATAAGGATAGCAGGGCATATTAAAGGGTATATTTATAAGAATTTGTTGGTTCTATTTAGGAAAAAAACTCATTAAAGGGCATCTGGATGGCTCAGTAGGATTAAGCATCTGCTCAGGTAATCATCCCAGGGTCCTGGGATCAAGTCCTGCATCAGGCTCCCAGCTCAGTGGGGAATCTGGCTTCCTCTCTATCCCTCCCCACTGCTCGTGCTCTTGTGCATGTGCATGCTTTCTCTCTCAAAAACAAATAAATAAATCTTTAAAAAAAACTCATTTAAAGACACAAATAAAAAACAATAAAAGGAACTAAAACATTTAGACACTAGGATATTTATCTGAAATAGGCATATAGTTGCCTATCTTACATTAATCCTTATTATTTAAAAAGTCTTGAGTGATACTTTTCTATGTCAGGAAGACCGCTTCTCATTTCCCCCAAGAAAGAGAAATTAGAAATCAAGCAGTTCTACGTCCTTATGATCTACCTTGTACACAGAGGTCTCTGACATTACACTGAACTGGAAGGGTAACATTTAAAGACATCTGAAGGGTGAATGGAGGGAGGACTAGAAAGTATTAAACATGTTGCACAAATAGTCCAAGCTATGAAGGGCATTGATTCATTAGAAGTAATGCACCTGGAGATTTTTAAATTTTTTAAAAAAGATTTTATTTATTTATTTGGCAGACGGAGATCACAAGTAGGCAGACATGCAGGCAGAGAGAGAGGAGGAAGCAGGCTCCCCATTGAGTAGAGAACCTGAAGCAGGACTCGATCCCAGGACCCTGAGATCATGACCTGAGCTGAAGGCAGAGGCTTTAACCCACTGAGCCACCGAGGTGCCCCAACACCTGGAGATATTTAAAAGAAAAATGTTTTCTCCATTATTTTTGAGAAATCTTTGCCACTTTACTCCTAACCAATACCCATATTTATCTCTGAAAACTTAATGGATCTTTCACCCCTTAAAATTAGACAAATGTTCAGAGGCCGAGGATGGTAATGAGGGAGTAAGAAGTGGAAAATAAAGTTATATGTATTTCTTTCCTTATTTTAGGGTAGAGATACAAAGGACAGGACCAAGTTAGAAATAGTCTTTATTCCTCGGAGACAAAAAATATGCAAATGAACAGTATTTTATTTCTACTAAATTTATACGGGCCAGGTACAAATCATGCATGAAAAAGTTCCCATTTTACTCTCAGTTTAGCATGAACAAGAAGCTAAAATTGAGTCATTTGTAATTATTTAAATCTTAATACCTATGCTTTGCTGCCATCCATATCATGCATTCATTGTTTCATGAACCTGAGTCCCATCTCCAATCTTAGCAAATATCATCTATAACTTACACATACTATATATCACCGTGGATTGTCTTAATACATCTTTAAAAGTATTGTTTTATAGTGAGAATATAGAAGTCCACGAGGTTTTGGAGTGAGCTGCTTCTTGGAAGCTCAGAGCCTGGGACCAGGTAATTGTTGATTTTTTGTAAATAAGTGGTTTGGTAAGAATTGCACGGTAGAACTACATAGAAACCGCCCCCCCCCTCCCGCCCCGGCCAAGAGGAGAGAGAGAGAGCAAGAGTGAGAGCACAGGGGGAGCAGCAGAGAGCAAGGGAGAAGCAAGCTCCCTGCTGACCAAGGAATACTACATGGAGCTCCATCCCAGGACCCTGGGATCTGACCCAAGCTGAAGGCAGACGCTCAACCAACTGAGCCACCCAGGCATCCCCTATAAGGCCTTTAAAGAGACTGATGTCCAGGTCCCAATCCAAACCAATTAAACCAGAATCTCAGGACTGAGCGGTGGGAAATGTTATTTAATTTTTTTTTTACAACTCCCTAGAGGCTTATGTGGGGGTAGGGTTGAATAACATTGGTGTAAGGGCTTTAAAAGGGATTAGGTCCTCTCACTGGTCAAATCCTTACTCCCAACCTGCCTCTGACTCCCGGCTTTGTGATCTTGGGCAAATGTCTTCATCTACAAAAGTAGGCAGAAAATAGAAAGTACCTCATGAGACTGTTAAACAAATTGTTAATATTTATAAAGTAGTTGGGATAATATTAATGACTGTGTAAATGTCTGTTAAAAAACATTAAAAATAAATCGGGCTTTGGAGGTCAGAGGGAAGAAGTTTGAGGACAGCAAGGGAGTCAGGGCACAGTCTGGCCTCCTTCGAGCTGGCGTCTTCACTGTGGGTGGAACATGATTCATGGCTTCATCGAGAAGCACAGTCAGAGTGCCCGGTGGCTCAGTCAGTTGAATGTCTGTCTTCAGCTCAGGTCATGATCCCAGGGTTCTGGGATTGAGCCCCGAGCTGGGCTTCCTGGTTGGAGGAGAGCCTGCTTCTCCCTCTCCACTCCCAACCCTCTGCTTGTGCTCTCTCTCACTACCTAAGTAAATAAATAAAATCTAAAAAAAAAAAGTTCAGTCAAACACCTTGATGCTTGATGTAGTTGTAAATAACAGCTAAAGCTGACTAAGAAGTACTCACGCATGTTAACTGAAAAGACCAGTGGCTCAAATGAGATGATGAGGACTTGCAAACACTTTCTACTGTTTTTTTAAGATTTTATTTATTTATTTGACAGACAGAGATCACAAGTAGGCAGAGAGGCAGGCAGAGAGAAAGGAGGAAGCAGGCTCCCCGCTGAGCAGAGAGCTCCATGCAGGGCTTGATGCGGGGCTCGATGCGGGGCTCGATCCCAGGACCCTGAGATCATGACCCGAGCCGAGGGCAGAGGCTTTAACCCACTGAGCCACCCAGGCGCCCCATCCTGTTTCTTGTCTCCACTTTCCTATCCCTGCTTTATCTTGGGACACTCTGCTCATCTTTATGGCAAGTAATTCTTTCTACCATGTGGTTCAGCCAGTAACTCAGGGAAAGAGAGACCTTCCAATCCCAGGCAAAGTCCCAAAGCCCCGAGTTTTGTGGTCTCTGCTTGCCCTGCTCTGGAAAATGTCCATGTGCCTCTGTGTTCCTGACTCTCCCTAGTCACCCAATGATGAATTAATCACCGAGTCCAGGGAAATTTAATGCTCAAATTTGTTAAACTGGAATCATAGGCTCATTTTGGAAGCCAGAGACAGAGGGAGGGATTAACAATCCTTAAAGAAAAAAATTGGGCATTGTTACGGAGAAAAGGAAAATGGATTTGGGGCAGGTTATCAATAACAGGTGTCACAGTTGCTAAAGAATAATCATCCCATGTTTCTTTGAGACTTTTTTAACTGGAAGATTCCTAAATTCAACTAGATTTGGAATCTATGAGGTGCACGATTTTGGAGATCATGGGAAGAATCTTCTCTCACGGGACAAAGTTTTTCTACTTGCTAATTCCTGAAATTCTCTTAAGAGCATTTATGCTCAGACTCAAAATGCAAAGTAACCCTGGGCTAAAGAACACACTTATGTGAAATCAAATTAAAATATAATTGGCTGACATGAGGTCCTCTCTAGGGAAGAAAAAAAAGTCTTGACAGGAGAAGAGGAGACAGAAGCCAAGGAAGAAATAAATGGGCAGAGAAGGGTGAAGCCTTGGGCACTCTGGGCGAGCAGCCGACGCCATGTGGTTGCCAAGGCTGGCGCTGTCCCGTGTAAGAGCTCTAAAAACTAGATCCTCGCACATTCATTCTGGCAGCTTTCAACGCCAAATGTAGTTCACCATTCGCAATCCGCCTGAAATACCTTTGATTCAAAATCGATTCTTGGGGAGGCTGTAGATGGGGTGAATTGTGGATGCCAAAACGTCCCTCAATTCAGTGAAGGACTTGATTGCTTGACATCGTGTGGATTAAGTACTGTGGTTATTGACTAATTTCTTTCACATTTAAAGATCTTGTTGGGACCTCAGGCAGACAGGCCAGCTTTAGCTCACGCAAGTGCCAGGAGTGACTCTGTAACCTTAACACTTAAAAACTTCTATCTTGGAAATCTGACCATGAGAAGGTTGAAAAGCTCTGCTTCTCTTTCTCTGTCCTCTCAGTAGAGTGTTGTGTCTGTTCACCTTCTTGATTGGCTGGCCCTCTTTGCCCTCGACCTTCATTTCCTTCTGGTGAGCAAGTGTCTTCTAAGGGATCCCTTGGTAGATGACTTCTCACACAATGCTTCATACAGGGTAATCAAGGTTTTAAAAAATCAACTTCTTTGTGACCTCGGAGGTGAATGTGCTCAATCTCTGACTTTAAATTTGGTTTTCATTTTTTCTATGATGCTGGAATGTTGATTTTACCTTACCATTTCTTTTCTTCTCTTTTTTTTTTTTAAGATTTTATTCATTTATCGACAGAGAAGGAGAGAGAGTGTGAGCCAGGGGAAAAGTAGAGGAGGAAGAGAGAGAATCCTCAAGCAGCCTCTGTGATAAGTATGGAGCTCAATGTGGGACTCAATCTCATCCCATGACCCCGATATCATGACACAAGCCAAAATCACGAGTTTGATGCCTAACCGACTGAGCTACCCAGGTGCCTCCATTTCTCTAACTTCTGCTTCAGTTTCTTCACTTTGTTGTTCAGAAATAGAACCATGGGTCTTTACGTCCATGTGGCCTCAGGTTTTCCCTAACTCCTTTCTGTTGGCTCCTCCACGTTCTGCCTCACCCCCTACCTGTAAGTGTTCTTTTCATCAAATTCCCTTACTTTCTAAGCTGTGTTAACTGTCCCTCCTATGTGTTCCCATAATGCCCTATTAAAGTAAAGTAATCGGGAGCACCTACGTGGCTCAGTCAGTTAAGCATCAGCCTTCTGTTCAGGTCATGATCTTAGGGTCCTGGGATCAAGCCCTGCATTAGGCTCCCTGCTCAGCGGGGAGCCTGCTTTGCCCTTTGCTTCCCTCTGGCTACGCCTCCCCCTGCTTGTGCTCTTGCTCTCTGAAATAAAAATCTTTAAGAAAATTTAAACAATAAAGAAGTAATCACACTGCACTGTAATGAGTTGTTTGAATGCTGATACCCCTACATGAACTTGAACCTGAGGGAAAAAATGGATATCAATCACTGTTTTAACTCTACTACCCAGCTCAGTGCCTACAACTGCAAATAGACTCTTTGCCCCTCATAAAATACATCCGAGATACTTTGCCTGAAGGAATTGCGTAACAGGGAGGATCAGGCCACTCCAGGTGCAAGTTACAGTGGGATTAGAGATAATGCTTTATGGCAGCTGCTCCCAAAACCAGAAAATTACGAGGTTCTTCTGCTCCAGCTCTACGCCAGCAAAATCTCAGTCAATCACAAGATGGTTGTGATAATTCGCAAACTAGTATCCTATACTTGTCGTTATGTACATACTTAGACCTAATTCAGAAATAGGACAGTACCTTTTGCCATGTTTAAAAGCATGTTAAACCTCAACACTGATGGATTCTGAGACTAAAAGAATAACTGAAGATCCTTGATTTTATGAATGTACACAACAGTAATAATCATTGAATCATTTCATTAAAAACGTACACTGACCTGACCAATAAACTTATTTCTAGACATTTGTATGCTGACGAGAATACTAAAATATGAAGAAAATAATGCCGGAAGCGAGTATTGCTAACGTGACGTTCTTGGGTTGTCAGGAGGGGATGGGTTCTTGATCAGGTAGACAGGTTGGCCACCATTAAGACCGCAGAGAGTCTCTCCATGTAACAGGAAAGAGGGTACCCTCTGGGCCAGGACACATATGGGATTGCCTAAATCCTCTTCTGTCTGCTTCTGTTTTCACATCAAAATAAGTGGTAGGTCATTAGCTGAGAATGAGGAGGTACTTGTGAAAGGAATTTCTAACAGAATGGGATGGTCGTGAATGATTTGCATCTTGTAACCCATGGGTTCATTCTCGGTTGGACAATTTGAACGACAGGCAGTATTGAACATGCTTTGTCACTCCCTCCTTAAAATATTTTCATCACATGCTTTCTCAATTTTCTCCAGCTTCCCGACCCTTCCCTCTCAGCCTCCTTCGCTTGCTGTGCAGCCTATCTCCAAATTCTCAGAGTTTCAAGTGTCCCACACCTTGAACCATGAAACTCTTTTTCTGCCTACACTTTCGGTGACTTTTCCATTCTGATAACTTAAAAACCATCTATGTGTTGACGGCTCCTAAATTTCTATCTCAAGCCTAAATGTCTCCCTTGAATTCTAGGTTAACACATGCACACTCCGTGTCTCCGACTGGAATGGTACTGTATGTCTCAAGCTTAACATGTTCAGAATGGCACCCCTGATCCTGCCCAAATCCTGACCAACGCACTTCCCCTATATTCTTTCCAAACTCAGCAGCTGCCAGCCCTAGTCCTCTGATGATCCACACACAAACCTGGGAGTCACACTTGGCTACTTTCTGTCAGGATGCCTCATTTTGAAATCACCCATAAATATTTTTGGTCTATCACATTAAAACATATCAAGATATCCCTCCCCAAATATATCACACTTTTCCCAATTCCACCACCACCACTTTGAGGTAAGCTACTGTCACCTTCAGCTGACTAATGAGGTTTGCTTTTTTTTGGTTTGCACTTTCTATTCATGTGTCCACTCCCGCTCCATTCCACACCTCACTGTTCCTAAAGCATTCCAGGCATGTTCCGAATTTAGGACTTTTGCACTTACTGTTTTCTCTGCCTTAAACACTGTTCTCTTTGTTAGCCATATGGCCTCCTCCTAATTCTCCTCAAATCATTATGGATGTATAGAAAAACGTATGAAAGGATGTATATCAAAATGTTATCTTTAAAGTTTACAGAACATACACACACACAGGCACTCAACTGGGTCTCTCCATATGGTGGAATTTAAGGTAACTTCAAAGTTTCTATATGAATATGTAAATATTTTCTTAGTGTATTCCAAAGAAAATATAATAATGAAATTTAAACACTTCAAAGATGGTTTTTAGTGGAGCAAAACAGTCTCATGCATTATAAACCATTAGTGTAAACTAAATTTACTGAGTCTCAATTCACTACTAATACAGTAATACACTCTTTCCTCACTGACATGGCTATTCATAGTAAATGTTTTTTGCTCTATCTCCAGTAGTCCAATCTCCTCTCACCCATTACTCAGTTTCATTGTGTATACACTTGTGAGGATATAGAGATTCAACACTTGAGGTTTAAAATGCCATTTTATTTTATTTTTTAGATTTATTTATTTGGGGGGAGGGGCAGAGAGAGGCAGAGGGACAGAAGCAGAGTCCCCGCTGAGCACGGAGCCAGCTGGCCCATCTCAATCCCAGCACCTGAGATCATGACCTGAGCCATGACTGAGATGCTCAACCAACTGAGCTACTCAGGCACCCCTACAACTACATTTTAAAATTCTGTATTCACCTTGTACAGATCAGACAATGTAGTATCAACAGATGAGCACTGCAGCAACGACTGGGATCTCAGCGATAGGAATAATAGTAACTAAAACTGTTGAGAAGACCATATGCCTCATCCTACATTATAAACACACTATTGGGTGCATGTGGGTGGGTCAGCCAGTTAAGCGTCTGCTCAGGTCATGGTCCTGGATTCCCAGGGTGGAGCCTGGCATTGTAATCCCTGCTCAGAGGGGAGCCTGCTTCTCCCTCTGCCTGCCTCTCTGCCTACTTGTGTTCTCTATCTCTCTGTTAAATAAATAAAATCTTAAAAAAAATACACTATCGGATTGAACCTCGAACTAGCTCCATGAAAAGAGAGGCTGCAGCTATCCCCTTCTAAAGATAAGCAAACCGACAGGCAGAGAGATTAAGTAAGAGTTTAATTTGTCCAAGATATAATAAAACGAGGAGCCTAAATTCACAATGAGGTTTGACTTCAGTGGCTTTGGTCTTGACCAATATACTCTGATATAACAAAAAGGTCGTCTCTCTGATAATAAACACCAAAAGATGGGAATCAGATTAATCTGTATTAGAAACAAACAATGGAGAAACCTACCAGAAGGATTTTTTTCGTCTGGCACCAGATACATTGTGAATCTCCCTAAAGTCTCCTGATAAAATGAGCTATGAAATTATTGGTTAAGACAAAGGGTGTAAGGAGATATGAAGAAACATTATCTTCTAGTCCTTTTTCCTTTACAAATTGAGTATAATTTTCCACGAGTTCTATCTGTATCACAAATTTTTTATTTATAAAATCAGTGTTCTAGATTCATTTTTTCCTCTAACAACAGTTGAAATCTTAGCATTAACTTTTGGATAAATATTTGCCTCAAAGGTGGATATAGACCCATGGCAATTCACTATGACTATTGGAATCTCAAAACCCAGCTTTACAATAAATTATTGAAAATAAGTTTTGGTGAATAAGTTGTGCATTCCTTTCATGTTCAGGGGTGCTGGTAAAGATCATCGCAGAGCATGAAGTCGTAAGGTATGACCTTACATATTTTCAACAAATGCTGCTTCAACAGCAGCAGGCCGCCAGAATTTTGACAGCTCCTGGTCTTTCCTTGGACAGGAGGATAGAAAAAACAGGTTTGTGCCTTTGTAAATGTCTATCTAACGTAAACAAAATCTCAGGAAGCAGATTACTCATAGTGAGAAAGTAAAGGTTGAATGTTCAAAGCTTCTTGTAATGCTCATTCATGGCTAGCGTCCTTTGAAGAAGTTTAAACATAATGAACACTGGGGACATGAACCCTTGGGGCTTGGCTAATCAACATTAAGTTGAATGTAGATGGAGACTGACAGTGTTCCAAGAATATACTCTGAGCTGACTGACACAAGTTTGACTCTGGGAATAAATCAAAATTGTCCTTGAAGACTATTATTACTAAAAAAAACCTAGAAAAACAAAGGGAATGGAAAATAAACTTTATCCAGTCTCGGGGTCAATAAAGGTATCTGAGGGCACCTGGGTGGCTCAGTGGGTTAAGCCTCTGCCTTTGGCTCAGGTCATGATCTCAGGGTCCTGGGATCGAGCCCCACATCGGGCTCTCTGCTTAGCAGGGAGCCTGCTTCCCTCTCTCTGCCTACTTGTGATCTCTCTCTCTCTCTGTGTCAAATAAATAAATAAAATCTTTAAAAAAAATAAATAAAGGTATCTGAACATGCAGGTGAAAAAGGACTCGGAATCTGGAAGCCTTAGGTGAAGGAATAGTCAGGAAATGTCATCAGACCTTTCCATTTAAAGGTGCCCAGTTTGTAACAAGGAAGTAAAATGTTTAAAAGCAGTGAAGAAGAAGGATTTACTAAAGTAAATTCTGCCATCACCCAAGAAGTTTGCCTTCAAAATACAGTTTGCATAAAATAAAGGTTTGCTTTCTAGCAAGGTAAGTAAGTGCCCTATGATCTGTTGCAGCCTCCCCTGTTCCAGCGGTCTGGTGGCTGGAGTGAAATCCATCCCGGTTGTGGTTTGGCGCCATCTGGTGGAAGTTAGAATCTGGCTTCAGAAGCATGCAGCTGGGTGCAGAGGATTTGTAGAGGGCGGTTTCTGGAACCTCCCAGTTAGCTGATACCGATTTTTTTCCTCGTCAAGAGCAGCAATAAGAGAATCTGACCCGAGACGTCTGGGTGGCTCAGTTGGTTGAGCGGCTGCCTTCGGCTCAGGTCATGATCCCAGCGTCCTGGGATCGAGTCCCACATTGGGCTCCTTGCTCGGCAGGGAGCCTGCTTCTCCCTCTGCCTCTGCCTGCCACTCTGTCTGCCTGTGCTTGCTCGCTCTCTCTCTCCCCCTTTCTCTGACAAATAAATAAGTTAAAAAAGAAAAAAAAAAGAATCTGATCCATGAGAATATTGAAAATGAGGCAATCCACTCTCTCTCTTGCTCCCAATATGAAGGTTGGGAGGGGTATAGCCACCAATCCCCAATCACACTATATCCAAATTGGTGTTAACTGTACCATTTTACTGACCTTATGTTGTGCATAAACTCCTGGTTCAACCTTAATTCTGGAGGCTAATGCTGAAATCACTCACTCCTGTAAAAGGGGTTGTTTTTTTCTTCTTTTCTGAGCTGACCCTCCTTCCAGTTTCCAATGTCCCTAACATGGGGTTATTTGAAGGTTCTCCCTTCAGAGAATTTCAGAATCTCTTTACCATTCTTTGCTGTTGGTGGGAATGATAGCTTGGATTTAGCCTTTTTTTTTTTTTTAAAGATCTTTATTTGAGAATGAGTGAGCACAAGCAGGGGAGAAGGGGGAGAGGGAGAAGCTGACTCCCTGCTGAGCAGGGAGCCCAGACATGAGTCTCAATCCCAGGACCCTGAGATCATGACCTGAGCCACCAGCTACCCCCGCTTTGTTTTTTTATTCTATTTTATAGTCTTCCAATAATAACTGAATCTTTTAGGTATGTATTTCTTTGACCTCTCAGAGGTTTAGAGAAGGAGAAATAAATGTATTTGCTACTTAGTCACCTTGATAGGGAGTTTGTGTTCTTTTTTAATAGGTGAATTTATTAATCTCCATTATGTTTCAAGAGCCACTCACTATTTCCTGCTCTGTTTGGATTGTAACTGTGTTGCTTCACAATTCTTATGTTAATGTTCTATCCACCAATATGATATTATTTGGAAATAGGGCCTTTGAGATATAGTTAGATTAAATGAGGTCATGAGGGTAGGGGCTTTATCATAGGATTAGTACCCTTAAAAGAAGAGACACTACAATACCCCCTCCACCCCGACCTGGAAGACACAGCATGAAGGCAGCTGTCCAAAGCCATGAAGAAGGCTATTACTAGAACAATCTCCAGCCAGGCTGGTACCTTGATCTTACACTTTCCATCTGCCAGGACTGTGAGAAATATCTGTCCATAGTTTAAGCCTTTCATTCTATAGTATTCCATTATAGCAGCCCAAGCTGACTAATAGACATGCATTCTTGGTTTGTTTTTTTTTTTTTTTTTAAATTTATTCATGCATTCTTGGTTTTTTTTCATTCATGCATTCTTGGTTGTTTTTTTTTTTTTTAAAGATTTTATTGATTTATTTGACAGAAATTGAGAAAGAGAACACAAGCAGGGGGAGCAGCCGGGAAAGGGAGAAGCAGACTCCCTTCCTGCTGAGCAGGAGGCCTGATGCGGAGCTGGATCCCAGGACCCTGGGATCAGGACCTGAGCCGAAATTAGAACATTTAATTGACTGGTAGCACTTCCTTATTTACAAAGTGCTTCCATAAGCCATCAGTTAAATCCCCAATAGCCTTGAAACCCTTATATTTTAATTTACCATTTTACAAAGAAGAGAAATCAGGCTTTAAATAATTTATCCAAATGAGAAAAATCGGTAGGTAATGGAGTCAAGATTCAAGCCAGAATCTGATTCTAAGTATCACTGTGCCACCCTATTTCCTCATTGGGGAGATCAGTGATGTACTGCACTGTTTCCCCGCCCCCTTACACTCTCATTGAATGGCTTCTTGAATATCAGGTTAGACTCCTTCTAGGGTGACACAAAATCTACATACACATGTTTCTCTCAAACCATTTACAAAAGCCAGTTCTACTTTCAAAAAGACTCTCCCTAAACATGCAAGAAATCCCAGACTGCTCTGCTTCCCACTGTCCCTCTTCTTTCAAAGTGGGAAGTCTATGAGTTATGGAAAAGGTGCCAAAATCACTACTGGGGAGAGATGACGGCAGGTATCCTAAGAAAGGGAAGCCAGGTTAGCACAACAGTCTGATTGCTAGATTAGCTTTTTAACTCCAGAAAGGCCCAAACAACTCTAGAGATTGAGGACAGAGACCAAGGGAGGCAGTCTGGGGACGAAAAGGGATGCAGGCTTTGATGAACGGGGTTCATGTCTTGCCCTCCTCCGACAGACTGAGTAACCTTGCTCGGTTCTGCTGTTGGATTAGAGTCTAGGTTTTAGCTGCAAAATAACCTGTTGCATGTGGCACGGGGGGGGGGGCGGGGAGGGGTCTACAATGCTACAAAATATAAAAAGCACTCAATTCAGTGTCAAGAGTGTCGATGTTATTCTATAATACTATGTCCAATTACATACAAGACAATTCATCTGAAACTAATTAATTACATCTCTGCACCCATTTATAATTCTGTCATCTAAAAAATATCCTAGACTATGAATTTTTAAAAGGTGTTTTAGGGATGCCTGCCTGGCTCAGTCATTCGAGCACGAAACTTGTTCTCTGGGTTATGGGTTTGAGTCCCACGTGTGGCAGTGAGGTCACCTAAAAATAAAAAAAAAATCGTAAAAAGCTATATTTTAATGTTACTGGCACAGTGATGTAAGTGATGTCGAACTATATGCTTTGACTTGAGAAACCCAGGCCTGCACTGAACAAATTAATCCACTGAGTAACTATTTACAGAGCATTTATTTCTGTTCAGGGCTGGGGAAATACACAAGTATCTTTTTGGTCCTCATAGAGTTTATATTTTATTTACACTTCCACTTAATGGTCCACATAAAACACGGATGCACTTTTTAGAAAATCTGGCCATTTGTAAGTCAGAATTTACTTTTAACTTTGGTATAAATTTGCCTTGACAACTCTCACTCCCACGAGTAAAACAAGGCAAGAGATATGTTTGGCAGAGCAACTATTTATGTCCTGTCTTCTGTGTTGCCAGGGTGATGGTAGCAGTAATGAAAACACTGGAGGTGGTTGTTTTATTGGCAAGGATCCTGACTTTCACTTCCAAATGGAAGGACTGTAAAAAGCAAAATGTAGGCTGGGGTGTAGGCAGTGGACCGGCCATGCCTGGACATCGACTAGATGGATGGATTATTGGTGATTAACCAAATGTGGCTGCTGGGTAATACTCATAGGCAGTATTTTTGTAATAATATTTTAAAACATGAGTATTTGTGATCACCTCAAATATTTGGGTTTTGTTTTTTTTTTAAAGCTAAAACCATATCTTTGTATGCTTTCCAATGTTAGTTATGTTTTTTGCCCACATTTCTCTTCCTCTCCCTCCTTTCAGTGGGAAACAACTTAAAAGGTACGCTGAGCTTTTGATCTCTCTTTTACTAAGAATTGAAGTGTTACCACAGTCCAAGTTCAGCTTCTAAAGAATTTTTAAAACATACTGATTATGTACTTTAAAGGGAATAAACTTATGTAGCAATACAGAAAAGAGAAAGTCATCTGTTAGGTCAGCTGGATTTTGTGTCTTGAAACCACCACATTTATGCAGATTCATGGACTGGGGGTCAACAGGTGACTTTCCCTCCCTCACAGATTTCACGTAATCTGTCTCTTAACTTCAAGTCAGCTAGGACATTGACACTGAATGAAACACAACAACAATAAAACTTCCTTGTGAGGTGTTGTGAGATGACCCTAGCAAACTTCTTGTCTTCCTCCCCGCAGTGGGAGGAGACATAGATGGTGTGTGGAGTCAGAGATGGAGATAAACCAAGACTACATTTCTTCAATTTCCATAGTGCTTTTTTTTTTTTTTTTAAGTTTCAAGTGTACTTTACTTCTTCATTTATGTTACCATGAGTAGTAAGAGTAGCTTAGATGACAAGTTGGTTTTGATACAATTCTGTGTTATGGCAACTACAATGGTTACTGATGTTTTCACTACTTTGTGGTGACTCCACCAGCAGGGCACAGGTTCCATTCTACTCCAAACTGTGTGATATTAAACATCCACACAAGAACACAATAAGTTGTTCTGCTGGCTGGTGCGGCATTAGCATATTTGTTGAGAAAATCCAGTGAGTATTTTATGTGGCTCTGTCTTGCCATAATTTGCTCAATGCTTCTATTCTTGAGATCCTTAGTATATTTCTGGCTGAGGGAAACATCATGAAGGTGTGATAGGATTGCATTTGATTGCAGCTGCTAGTGTATTGCACTGCAAGAAGCCCTGGTAGGAACTAAATGCTCTTCTCAGAAACTTCTAGATTCAGCTTGTATAATCAATTTATTGTAAAGGATACATTTCAGGAAAAGCCAAATGGAAGAGATGCATAGAATAAAGAATGGAGGTGGGGGGAGCTTCCACGCCCTCTCTGGGGGGCACCTCATCCTGCTAGTACATCAACGTGTTCACTAACTTGGAAGCTCCACTGCTGGGTTTCTTGCTACTTACTAGGTTTTGTCAACTATATGCCATGATGTGACATTTGAAAAGCAGGAATAATAAGGAGATATTTTTTATGTTTGACCTGTTTGGTTTCTGTTGGTAATCAGTCATACTGACGTGGATTTCTTTTCTGCACCAGTTTTAAAACTTGTCTGCAGAGTTTTAGTGTCTATTTTCTAGTTTAGTGGGTTTTGAGAAACATTTTAGAGCCAGCTCTAGAGGCCCAGTATGGAGCTCACTTCTCCAACTCTTCCAGCCATGTTAAAATTACCTAATCCTCTGTTAAGTTACTTTCTGCTCAAAACACTGAAACTAGTTTTGGTTTTCTATACTAACTTGGTCTGATATATGTCTCATATCCTTCTCTTCTTAAAACTTCAATAGCTAACCACTCTTTATGGGAAATTATCCAAATAATTAGCATCACATTGAAGGGGATGTATTATGATGAATTCCTCACAATTATAGATGTATCTTTTATTTTTCCATAGAATCTGCTCTCTTCTTTCCCAAATTCATTTACTCACAATCCAGGATAGTTAGCACACATAAGTTTCCTTTTATTTCTCTCCCCTTCAATTTGTTTATTGCCCTCTCCCTACCTTTCTTCAAATTCTCATTCCAATCCTACACTTACATGATAAACCTCCTCTAATCATTTAACCAGAATTAATCTTTTTCATAGCTAAACTAATCTAGGACTGTATTTCTTTTAGAGCATGGGAACCTTTCCAAGACTTGAACAGTGATTATTCTGTCCTCCAATTTACATCATCTATTTACCCAAAATTTATCAAAGACTTAACTAATGAGCAAAGTCACTGAGGTAGGCACTGGAAATATGAAAATATAGTCTTTGTCTTAATGAACTTTACGTATTATTATGCTAGATGATCATTAAACAAATAGACCCAAAATAAATGTGTGTCAACTCTGGTAAGTTCTATAAAGAAGAGCATTGTGTGCCTATTCAAGAGAGCTTATGTGGTTTGAGAGTGAGGGAAAGTGGAGCATCACTGGCCGTGACACATAAAGGGCGCTCCGACGCCGAATGGAGTGAGGAAGAACATCGGCCACATGGCGCGTCAGCAAGGCTTTTGCTAACCTAACACTCAATAAGGGAATGGAGTCCCTGCCTCATCTAGGGAGACTTCATCTCTGAGTGATTTTAATGGCGCCTCCCTCTCACTTTATTTTGCAGGTGGACTTTTTTCTGTATCGAATTAGTCTCCGCAAAGAACACCCTTCCCTTTCCACAGGGCTCACCACACCCATGCCGTCAACTCTGTCTCTTCTACTTCTCAGTTTTGCTTTTTTTTTTTTTTTTAAAGATTTTATTTATTTATTTGACAGACAGAGATCACAAGTAGGCAGAGAGGCAGGCAGAGAGAGAGGAGGAAGCAGGCTCCCCGCTGAGCAGAGCGCCCAATGTGGGGCTCGATCCCAGGACCCTGGGACCATGACCCCAGCCGAAGGCAGAGGCTCTAACCCACTGAGCCACCCAGGCGCCCCTACTTCTCAGTTTTTCACACATTCTCTCTCTTTCTCTCACACACACACACACACACACACAGACACACACACGGTGGGGGAGGGGATGGTTATATGAACTACGAACAAAATAATGCATTTATTTATTGCCAATATATTTACCATGGGCCAGGTACTTTTATACTCATTTACATCTATGTTGGTCCTTACTCTTCACAACAACCGAATGAAATAGGTATTTAAAAAGGAAGAGCCTGAAGCACAGAAAATAGTGAGTACTTACTAAATACTAGATATAATTACCATTGAGCATTGACCATGTGCTAAATAGAACTGTTTAAGGAGTACTCTCATAGTTACTCTGGTTCCCATTTTCCCGAGGGCCGGAGAGGTGGGGAGACCAGCTTCCACCTGGTTCCCCAGCTGTGTGACTAGGTTTGGATCCGAAGCGGGCTGAATCAATGCTGTGTTGTGCTACTCGCTAGCCTGCAGCCTTACGGGGCTAGTTCTGATCCCTTGGTGAATTCTGCAGAGAGGATTCTGACATCCATTTGGGGGTTATTTCTTTAGAAAGTAGGAGCTTAGTACTTTGTTCTCCGCTTTGGGATCTAGTCACCAATCATGGGACAAACAGAAAACTCCCATTCGCCATCCTGTCATACATGCAAAATACCTTCCATCTTTCAACACACTTCTTCTGTCTCTTCTAGGGTAATATGTGCTGAGAAATGCACACAATTTAATATTAACAGTAATTAAAATATAAATAGGGTTTACATTGCTTCAAATGTCATGTAACCTCAGCCTATATGCCTTGTGAATAATGCATTATTTGGGCTGATGCACAGTATCATTTATTTCTGCTGCTTTGGATCGGTAAGAACTAAACTACACTAAAAAGATGTAGTTAATATATATTCACCAAGAATGAAAAAGAAAATAGCACCCAGATCATTTCCCTAGTGGGGAGACCAGCACAATGAACAAATGAGAGATGTGACATGTAGAGAACGGGTCTTGCTACTCTCAGATTCTTTGACATTACATGAAAATGTAGAAGCAGGTTTTTCAACAGGTCCCAGCTTGAACTCTAAGGGTGCCTCTGGAAGAATATTGGGGTGTCAGTAAACACCTCAAAATTCTATGCGAAATTTCTATTTGTGTACATATACTTTTTCCTAGGGAAAGAGTCCATAGCTTTTACCAAATTTCCAGAATAATTTCGCAAAAAGGTGAAGAAACACTGATGCAGGGGCACGTGCGTGGCCCAGTCGGTAGAGTGCACAACTCTTGAACTCGGGGTTGTAAGTTCCAGCTCCACATTGGGTGTAACGATTACTTAAAAATAAAATCTTAGGGGCGCCTGGGTGGCTCAGTGGGTTAAAGCCTCTGCCTTTGGCTCAGGTCATGATCCCAGAGTCCTGGGATGAGCCCCACATTGGGCTCTCTGCTCCGCAGGGAGCCTGCTTCCTCCTCTCTCTGCCTGCCTCTCTGCCTACTTGTGATCTTTGTCTGTCGAATAAAAAAAAAAAAATCTTAAAAAAAAAGAAAGAAAAAGAAAAAAAAACCCCACCAATGCAGATATAGTGATGAAATTATCAATGCTAAGTAGATCTAAGAGAATATGTTCTGTTTATAATTATTAAAAAAGCACTCATCATTCCCTATTAAATAAAAAAAAAGACCCATGATTTTAAAGACAGATTAAACAAACCACTAAAATAAGCATTGATTAATATACTTCTGCCCTGGGTGAAGTAAAAATGGGCCTCAGGCAGATCAATCCCCTGGAACTGATTTCCTGGCCACAAACTTTCTCTTGTATCATTGGCTCATTTTACCCTTTTTCTTATATCTTCATTTTTATTTGAGGTCATTACAAGTGAGATAAAGTTCAGGTACCCAATATTTTTTCAAGCTTAAATGTTCTGATAACTAAAAATTCATAAAGACTAATTCCCCCTTCCACCCTCTAACTTCCAGAAGACACAATTATTTGGGTCTCTCTGGCCACAACAGAGCTATTACAGTAGAATAATTTCACGGACAGCCATCATTACCACACAAAATTTCTACTTCTGCCTTAGGTAACGTTAGAAGGTCACCTGATAATCATACTGGGTTTAAGAGATTATTTTGTTATCTGCTAATTTGTATAAATCTAGAAAAGTAGATCTGTGTGATTTAGAATCAAAAGCAAAAAAAGGTAAAAGTAATATGTGTGGGTGTGTATATATGTGTGTGTATACATAAATACCTGAGATAAGAGATAATTTTTTCAATAATTTTATACAAAGTTAATTTCTGATTTGGCAGACGGCACACTTATTTCAAGAATTATTTTACTTAATAAAATTTCAGATGAATAGACCAACTTAGACAATACACTGGATCATATATTAACATTTGCCTTACCTCGGAATAATCTCCCAGCATTTGCTTGTATTATATGACACCAAAAATGTCTTCCAAGCAAAACCCAGCCTTATAGATAAAAAGAACAGATTGGTGGTTGCCAGAAAGATGGGGGTTGGGGCAAGATGGGTAAGAGATTCAGAAGTACCAACTCTGAGTTATGAAATAGGTTATGGGGATGTCATGTACAGGATAGGGAATATAGGCAATAATGTTGTAGGATCTTTGTAGATCCTTACAATTTGCTTACCAGATTTATTGTGCTGACCATTTTGCATTGCACACTTACGTCAAACCACTGTGTTGTACACCTAAAAGTAATACTGTACCCCAATTAACCTCAATAATAAAAATGTCCTTAAATTGCCTAATTATTGACCCTTATAGTACAACTTCCCCCCAAAATCCTAAAATTAAAAGATTTTCCACAAGAGAGACTACGCAGAAGGGACAGATCTGCAAGAAATATGGACTTTAAAAACAAAATAAAATAGACATCACACCCAAGAGGACTGGGAAGCAGAAATGTGGGAAAAGTAGGATGATGGTTGTTGGTGGCAGAGTCTGCTTGCTGTCTTCTGACCCTGTTCTTCCATCATCTTGATAGATGACTGGGCTGCATTTGTCCTGGTCTCTTGTAGTTGGATGTCATCCTATGATTGATTTATCTCAAGTGGATTGACTGAAATGTGTCCACTTTCAGGCCTACCTAAGTTTGCAGACCTCCACACTTTTTCCTCCTTCTATTTAAAGTGATCCCGAATGAAGATGACATAAATGCCCTACAGACACAGCTTTTAACCCTTAACCCAAGCACTACCACTAGATGGAATGCAGCCTACCTATGAAATTTGGATGGTGAAAAACTGATCTTTGTTTTTTATTAATTTAGGGTTTTCTTCTGTTGAAAATTTAGACAATAAACTGTAGAATTAATAGTCCTTGTGGTTTTGGCAAATACAGAAATCAGATATTCTCAAATCGTATTACAGCCATTGCAAATATCTTAAAATACAGTGTGTGTTCCCAATTGCCTCAAAATTATGGCATTTATAGCTATAATGTAGGCTCTTAAAGTCTCAAAGAAGCATATATTTATGTATTTTGATTATGGTATTTCAATGTTATTTGATTCCTTTTTAACCTGAAGCATTTTATTCATTCAGTCAACTTTTACACATAAACATTATCCGTAAACATACTGAGTTATTGAATTACTACGCTTTACACCTGAAACTAATGTAACACTGCATGCCAGCTATGTTTCAATTAAAATTTAAAAGAAAAAATTATTTTGACTTAAAATAAGATTTTTTATATAGAAATAGAGTACCAATGCTTTGATACAATAAAATGCCTATATAAACTTTAAACTGTTAGCTGTAAAAGCTAAACAAAGTAATAATAACTTTTGAGTATATTATGCTCAGAAATACATGAAACAGTGCAGAACACTGAACCTAATGACTGAAAAGTCCAAACAAGGCAACAGTCAACAAAAATGTATATCTCTTACAACTTATCAGCAGTCACTGTGAACCCTGATGAGTTTAAGCGCCTGTTCTCTGGGCAAACAATCCTTCAAACCCATATATACAATCTGTTAATCCTATACAAATTTTACTTCTTCCTGATTCTCTCATGCACTCACTTCCCTGATCAGTTTACAGTCCATAGCCAAACTTTAATCGTCCTCTTTCATATACCACAAATCTCTTCCATTTCTTGTTGTATTCTTGTTGTATTCTCTACCTCTACCTGTGTCAGTTTGAGCAGAAGAAAAACATGTTACCCTACTCATCACTCTCATTTAAACTTCATGACTACTAACTTCAAGTGGGCTCTTGGAGCAACATGAGCAATACTATTATCCCACATTCTGAATCTATTTGGTCTTCTACTCTGAGTATCTGTGATTCTTGGTCATGGAGTTTTGAAGAGACACCATCTTTTTCCAGTCTCTCCCAATCTATACGTGTACCATCATCTACATCCTATTCTCAACCTTCACTTTTTTTATTCTGCATGGTCTGTGCTCCTTTAGAAAGCCACATTCTCCACTTGTACATCAGATTTCACTTCCTCTCCCCACTCAGGGACATGGTTCATTTAATCAGCCTCTGTATTGTTCATTCTCATGGCCATAGGTAATATGCTGTGATTTCTCCCATTGTTAAAAAAAAATCTCAACCCCACATTTCTCTGTAACAGCTGTCTTATTTCTTTTTGTTTTTATAGAACTCTTGGTGGTTGTCTATCTTTTCTGTTTTCAATTCCTTTCTCTTTTTTCTCTTGGATCCATTCAAAATAGCTTTTGCCCAAAACCACCCTCCATCAAGAGACTTATCAAGGTCACTGGTGACTTACTTCCATACTGGTAAATACAACAGTCAGTTCTCGATCCACAGCTTACTCTGCCTATGAGCAGCATCTGCCATAGATGGTGACTCTTTTCTTGTGTGAAACATTTCCAGCATTTCCAGAACAAAATTCACTCCTGGTCCTTTTCCAATCCCCATCACCAACCAAACTCTCTTACTCTTTTGCTGTTTTTTTTCTTCTTTTCTCCAGACATAATATTGGACAACTCTAGGTCTCAGGCACTGTCCCCTTATGTTTTTTATCTGCTCACACTCCCTTAAAGACTCCAAGCACCATATATTTAACTGACATTTATATCTTTAGCCCACACTTGTCTCTGAACCCCAGGCTCATCCATAAATCTCATACTGAATACAGTGAACTCATGATCTTTCTCTCTCAACATGCTACACCTGCAGTTTTCCTCACGTGAGAGTAGAGGAATGGCAACTCAATTTTTCAGTTTTTCAGAACAAAAGCACGAGACTCACCCTTGATTCTTTTTCTCGAACATTTTCATCTGAATGCTCTGAGCCTTGTCTGTCTTAGCTTCAAAATACAAAAATCTCACCGTCTTTCTGCTAAAACATGGTCCAGGGCACCATCATCACTTACCTGGATTACTTTGAGTATTCTGACTAGTCGCCTTGCTTGTCTGCCTTGCCCAACTTCAGTTAATTCTCCTTACTTTCTTCTTGAGCCTGTTATATTATATGTCTGTAAAATACAAATAGAGTACAATTTGTCGGTTTCATTTACAGTAAAATCAAGATCTCTTATCATCATCTATAAGTCTCAAATGATCCACAGCCTCTCTGACTTTGTTTCTTACACTGCCCTTCATGACCCTTCTCCATCCATCTACGGTGCCCTAGCCATTTCTCATACTTACCTCAGAGCCTGTAACTATTTCCTTTTCCTGGATGCTCTACCCCCAGGACTCCATTTAACATTCTTGGTCACCAGCTCAAGGGTCACCTTCTCAGGGAAGCCTTTCCTAATCATTCTGTTTAAAATTCACCCTACCCTTACCTCTACACTTCTTTGCCCTTCCGGGCTTCAACTTTCTCCTTAACTTTTCTTGCCTTCCAACCTATGATGTAATATTCTTTATTTAATGGTTTTCTCCTCCCAAGACAATGTGAGCTTCATGAGGGGAGAGATTTTTGTCTGCTATATTCTCTCACTTAAAGGTATGAACACATAGTAGGTATTCAGCAAGCTTTAACTCCTATTGTAATTTTTGTTATGACTGACTTAATTACTTGTTAATATAATCTGGCCTCAGCTATGTAGAGAAGAGAGAAATCAGTTTTATAGTTTATATGAATTGGAAAGCGAATGGGAACATTTGATTGTATTAATAGGACTTATTTTCTAAGGCATCTTTTATTTCTCCAGGGTAGGTTAAATTGGCTCCATTAAAAATTTTTTTTCAATTTTAGTTCAAAAACAGTATGAATTTCACCTTTGCAAACCAAATATTAAATGAGGTTTCATATATCTATAAAATGGAATGTGTACGATGACCATAGGGTATAAATTGGATGGTTAACATGTATTCGATACTTGTTTAAAAGATTTTTAAATATATATACAAAAGAATATATATAATGTTCATCATAGTTAAAAAAAAAAAAGGAGAAATGCCCTACCCATGATGAATCTTAAGAAATAGACTATTTCAATGTTTGAAGTCCCTATGTGCCTTTCCCCAGTAACTCTCCTTCCCTGCCTCTTAAGAAGTAAACACAAGAAGTTGTGTTCATCATTCATTGCTATACAGGTTTGCCATATATGTTTACTTCCATAAATAGGTTTTCTTTTCCTTGATTCTGAAATCTATTTTAATGTAATAAATACTTTGGCTTTCATCTGTAATTTTCTTTGCATACCCAATGTCATGCTCCTGAGATGAACCAATATGAATTTGCTGCATTCTAACTCATTTAAAATCATGATCTTATGAACATTCTTGATATGACTTGAGGACCATACATTCAAACATTTTATTAGGCATCATGGTTTTCTTTTCAAAGAAGTTATAGATCACTCTCAACTCCTGTGTAATCATTGTTCCACATCCTTGCTATTATTAGAAATTACCAGTTTCTACTTTGCTTAGTGGTTGTGGAATGATGTTATGAACTTAACTTATTCTTGATTACTAAGAAAGTAGACACTTACAGTGAAATTAAAAGGTTGTTAAATATAGTTGCATTTTTTAGCCCTCCTTAAGAAATTGTTGTAGTTTTAGTATTAATTTGTTGGAACCGTTTCATAGATATGCCCCTATATTGCCTCTTCAAATAATTTGTGTTTTATATTTAACCCCTTGATCCATTTGAAATTATTCTGTATATGCAAAGCTGAGTTCTATCTTAGGACCATTAATCAAATAATCTATTCTTACTTTACTTACATGCTTCCTATATATCTTTGGGTATATTTATGGGCTCTTTTTCTGTTCCTTTGTGTACCAGTCACCAATACAATACTTTCTTATTAGTGTAACTTTAAAATGGTCATAATGTCTGATAGAGCTCATCTTTCTGGTTTATATGCCTCTTTCAGTAATGAATTAGTTATTTTGATCCACTTTATTTTCCACATATATTTCAGAGAAGATTAGTTGATTTTAAAGAAAACTCCATTTTAAAACTGTAACCTGTCACAATTCCATTCCCACTATTTTTACTCATTTAGCTGCCTCTACTTTTTGTTCATAGTCAAGTATCACCTTCTATCATACTATGAAGTTTATGTATTCATATATCTATTGTTATTTTACTTCCCTATCACCTGCCCATCTCCTACCCAGATAGATCGTAAACTCAAAACTGACAAAGGTATTTTTTGGATTTGTTCATTTGTACATCTCAAGCACCTAAAACAGTATATGCTTGAGCAAAGATAGGTACTCAGTACATATTTGCTGAGTGAACAAATATAACTTGAATTTATGACTCAACCAGGAAAGCTGACATCTTTTTTTTTTTTGTCAGGTTTTATTTATCTATTTGAGAGAAAGTGTGAGTGAGAGAGCAGAAGCAGGGGAAGCAGCAGAGGGGGAGAAGCAGACTTCCCGCTGAGCAGGGAGCCTGATCTGGGGCTTGATTCCAGAACTCTGGGATTAGGACCTGAGCCAAAGGTAGACGCTTAACGAATTGAGGCATCCAGGCAGCCAGATAGCTTTCTAACAGTAATTAAAAAAAAAAAATCTATGGATATAGTGTCTTTCCATCTATCTAGATCATCCCTAAAAAATTTCAGTAAAGTTGCAAGTTTCCTACATGAAGTTTTTACACATCTTTGTTACATTTATTTTTGTGTAACTTAAACATTTGTCATTGACACTTGCTTTGGACTTAATAGTATTATCTATTTTCTCCAGTAAAATGTAAGTATAACCCTATTTTATACAAATATGTATATTTTTAGTATAAAGTTGAATATAACATCTGTGTAAAATATTTTCTCTCATTTCTTGAAGTGTAATTTTCACACTGTAACACTCACCCCTTTTAAGTGCATAGTATAGTGAATTGTGGTAAATATATAGTAGCCACTACCATAATCAAGATAGCGACAGTTTCCCATTACTCCAAAAAGTCCACTTGAGCCTCACTGCAGTCAATTCCATTCCCCTAAACCCAGCCTCTGGCAAACTCTGATCCATTTTCTGACATTAATGTTTCGTCTTTTCTAGAATGTCATATAAATAGAATCATACAGTATATGGTCTTTTGCATCTGGCTTCATTCTTCAGTGTAATGTATTTGCAATTCATTCATATTTTTGCATATTTTAGGTCTTTCCTTTGTTTATTTATTTAATTTTTTAGGAGGTCTCTCCTTTTAATTACAGATAGCATCACATTGTAGAGATGTAATGCAATTTGTTAATCCACTTACCTTTTGATGGACATTTGAATTATTTTCTGAATTGTAGCTATTATGAATAAAGCTGCTATGAACATTCATTGAATGGATTTTGTGTAGACAAATTGTCATTCATCTCAGGTAAATTTCTAGTGGAACTGATGGAACATGTAATAAATTTTCTAATTTTATAAGACATTCCAAACTTTTCCAAAGAGTGCCATTTTTTTCATTCCCACCATCAGATTAACATAATTCTGGTTGCACTACATTTTCATCAGCTCTTGGTACTAAGAGTCTTACTTTTCTCTATTCTGGAGAGTAGGTAGTATTATCTCATTATGATTTTAATTTACATTTCCCTAATGATTAACCATGTTGACCATCTTTCCATGTTCTAATTTGTCATTTATAACTCCTCTCAAAATATCTTTTTAAATCTTTTGCCAATTTTTAAATCAAGTTTTTGGTTTATTATTGAACTGTGAAGATTATTTATATATTTTGGATACAAGTCCTATTCTCCCCAGCTCTACAGTAGCCTTGAAAATCATCAGCATCACAACCACAGGAGTTATGATAAAAACAACAACCTTATAGACACTAGTAGGGGTAGGATGATTTTGTGGCTTCTCAGAAAGCCTATCCTCAGAGAATTATCATTATATAAATGGTCTTGCATTCCCCTGGAAAATACCTGTTTACAGAGTACTGTCGCTATTTGACCTGACACAGAGCTCGCTTGCAGGATACATCTGATAGAGAACTTGCATTCAGAATGCATAAAAAACGTACACCTCAACAACTATGCGATGAATAATCTAATGAAATTTGGAAAAAGTATCTGAATAGATCTCTGCTCAAAGATGACACACAAGTAGCCAGTAAGCATGTGAAAAGATGCTCGGCATTAGTCATTAGGGAAATACAAATGAAACCCAGTGAAACAGTCACTCCACACCTATGAAGACACCTATCACCAGTAACATATATGGGAAGTCTTGACAAGATTGTGGAGAAATGGAATCCTCATACATTGCTGGTAGGAATATAAGAAGGTGCAGCTACTTTGGAAAACAGCTTGATAATACCTCAAAATGTTAAATAAATATGGTGTCACCATATAACCCAGCAATTCCACTCCCAGGTATACACATAAGTTAAATAAAAACATGTATCCACATCAAAGTTTGCATGTAAATGTTCATGGCAGTGTTATCTTTCATAGCCAAAATGTGGAAATAACTCAAATGTCCATTAACTTCAGAATGGATATCCAGAATGTGGTAGATCCATACAAGGAAATATTATTGAGTAATAGAAAGAAATGAAATACAGATTCATGTGAACACTGAATCATCCCAGAAAACATTATGCTAAGCAAAGTAGCAATCATAAAAGACCACATATTACGTGGTCAAATTTATACGAAAATACTGTGAGTAGGCAAATCTGTACTGGCAAAATACATCAGTGGTTGCATGGGAGTAGTGGTGATGGTTAGGAATGTAGAGTAACTCCTAACAGGTTCTTTCTGGGGTGATAAAAATGTTCCTAAATTAGGTTGTGTTGATGGTTACATAACTCTGTGAATATACTAAAAATAACAAAATTGTATCCTTCAACACACTCACATAGGATGATAAACCATTTTGACAGATTAGAAAAATTAGAAAGTGTGATAATGCTGCCAAGTTTGGGGGAATCACAGAGCAATGGGAACTCTAATTCACTCCTGGTAGAAGGACACATTCGGGTCGTCAGTTTGAAAAACATTCTGTGTTTACCCAGCAGTTGTGGAGCAGAGAAACTATTGTGCACACATACCAGAAAACCATGCCGTCCTTAAGAGCCCTGTTCTTAAAGGTAAACATGGAAAACAGAGTGAATAAATACAATATAACATCTTCCCACAAATACCATTCCTCTGTGTAAACAACCTCACACATGAATACAGCTGATTATTTACTGTATAATTAAATAAGAAGATAAGTAACAAGGACTGATTGGATAGTTCTAGAAAGCTCAATAACAGAATAGAATATTCTTGTGGAGAAATATGTGCTAAAAATATAAAGAAAAACAAATGAAAGACAAATATAAAATTCTGGTTAGTGTTTTTCTCTCTGGGCATGAGGAAGGACACAGGACACTTCCAAGGTTGTGATAATGCGGTACATGTCATCCTTAATTAAATCCCCTGTGGCAAGCCTCATTGTTTATTAAATATCTGGCCAAGAAGTGGGAGCAAAGAGGCAATATGGGAACAAAGAATCTTTGAAAAATGACAAATTCTTAAAAACTGCCTCCAAAAAGCCTATTTCCCAAATGCTAAGGTTGTCTCTCTAAATGTATATGTTTAAAATATATATGTATGTTAAAATTATGTATATAGTTTTGTTATATAATTTTATTACTATATATTTTATAATCATATACCTATCTGAATATATAAAGCATATATACATATATGAATGTGTATGAAACACACATGTATTTGAAAAGAAATGAAATCTCGGATGTATTTTTTAAGCAAAACTTGTTTATGTTAAGAGCATTTTCTTTTTTGTTGTTAAATGATACTAATTCAAATGCCCTTAACTATTTTACTGAAAAAAAACAAAAATGTTTCAAACTTAAATGCTGAAAGCAATGAGACTTATTATGCAATTTTCTATTAGACCTTCAAGTATTTTTATTCCCTCTCTCGTCTTTTAGTAGCTAAATATTTTCTTGATCATTAGTGATTCTTATTTCTTATCTGGTGGCAGGGAGTTTTTATCATTACATATGGACTTTCGTGTTTTCACATTAAAAATCACACTTGGTGAGATTTTATTTCTCTCAAGTAAAGCACTAAAGGGGAAAGGTCAGTCTCTAACAGAACAATGCAGTGAAACCGTAGCTGAAAAATATCTGGCAGAAGCAGAAGCTCACCTCAGAGCGCGAAAGGTTACCTCTTCTCACCAAGCTGTCTATTCTCCACCACTGAGGCGACTGAAAAATAACTTTTTAAAAAGTACTTTCTATCTTTCTCATATCCAACTGTTTATACACTAACAGACACATTTAATACACAAGTAAATTATTATTATTCAATAATTCTTTACTCTTGGTATATTGACTTAATGGTCACTCAGTTAAAGGTCTATGGCCAGATCTTACATAGCTTTGTCCCCTTGTTCACAGTCCTGTCCGCTTACTGTGCAATTAGAATAATGCAACTTCCGTTCAGCCATCCATCCATTTAAAAGTTACTATTTTTAGTATTACTCACTTCTTCCTTCCTTCCTTCATTTAGCAAATATTTACTGCTTATCTCCTGCCTGGCACTACACATATTTCTAGAGTTAAAGTAAGGGGAAACACATAAAGGATCCTTATCTTCATGGAACTCAGAATCTGTGTATGGAGACAGAGAACTGTGATCACCATTTAAAAATCGTAAGCAGGGCTGTCTTGGGATTAGTGGAACAAACAGAGGTAGAACTGACATGAGGAGGGGTTAATAAAGGAAAGAGAAGAAAAGCGCATAAAAAGCCCTGTGGTGGAAGGACCGGAGGTCCTAAGGACAGAAAGACTGGCACAGAGAGATCGAGGAGGGTGAGATACAGTGATGATATAAAGGTTAAGAGATTTCAAGGCAGGCAGGACTTGACCAGCTGTAAATTTTTGTTTGTTTTGTTTCTGGGTGTTTTTTCCTGCTTTGTTATCTTTCAAAAACAATGGAAAGGCAGAGAAGCCACAAGCAAGGTAGAGGCATGGCTTCACCTGCATGTTGAGACCCCCGGCTGCCTTGCTCAGCAAGCGCTCCTGTCACTCAGTGTCCAGCACTTCCCACCCGCTCTGTGGCTGAGTTGCCACTTAGCATCCCATCCACGAGCTGGTGCAGCATTTTCCAAAAACCCAACTTCTCGAGCAGACTGCCCTGGTGCGTGAATTTGAGCTTGTGAACTCTGCAGAGAATTTACATTCCTCTAAGATTCGTTAGATTTTAAGTTCTTCTCAAATCTAATGGGTGGTCAATACCTCTAAAGATACACTTACTGTATGCTGTGATAGGAAGCAGAGACACACACACAGGGGTGGGACGCCTGGCTGGCCCCGTTGGCTAAGCGTCTGCCTTCAGCTCAGGTCATGATCCCAGGGTCCTGGGATGGAGCCTCACAGTTTGTCTCCCTGTTTCTCCCTCTCCTTCTGCCTGCCGCTTACCCTGTGCTCTCTCCCTCTCTCAAATAAATGAATAAAATCTTTAAAAAAAGAATAAATAAAACCTGTAAAGGGTAGCAGTGGGGAGGGGGAGCCAATTATTGTCTGAAAAACCAGGGAAAACATGTGAACAGGTACAATTTAGCTGGTCCTGAAAGGTGTCTAAGAGGTCTTGTTGTTTTTAAGAGAAAAATGGGAACAATATTCAGAGAAAAGGGAATTTTATGCGATTTTGAGGTTTCCTGGGAGACAATTAGAAATCTGATGTATGGAAAGGGACAGAGTAAATTTGGGAAAGAAGCTTAAGATGAATTTGGAGAGAAATTTTAGGACAGGATAAAACTGAGATTCCATCCCTTAGGCACCAGAGAGCCACAGGAGCTTAAAAAAAAAAAAAAAAATGAAGCCGGGGAATGATTCTCTGATGGTACTCTCAGCACTGTTTTATCTGCTTACAAGATTAGAATCCATCTTCCTGAATGTCCAGTTACCTTACGTGGCTGCCCAGTCTCACTTTGTGCTGTGTGTGTGTGTGAAGACCAACTTGCTAATATGCTTCGGTTCAGATTCCAAGGATCTTGCTCTCTCTGTATTTCACCTGGGAAGCAGACTAGGCACATGGAACAGAATTTACGTTGACCCAAAGGCCATGCAGTCATCCAAACTAACAGGCTTTCTTCTTTAGTTTGACTTCCAAATCAAAAAATTTGGGGCCTTCCCGAGAAGCCAACACCCTCACTTCCTCAACACCTTCCCCAAAGAATTCAAACATATATTTATTTCTGTGAGATAATAAATATTCCCTCCCCTAATTAATGAATTAAAATTTTAATTTTAAAACATGTTGGCTCATAAACACATATTGTCTATTTTATTAAGACAAGCTGATTATAGCTTGTAAAAATAAGATGTAGACATTGATAGAATGGGAGCATCAATATTTAAGCACAAGGGCAAACGCCAGTTTTTGAATTATATATAGTGATGATTCATGGGCATAGCCATAAATCTTAAATAACAGAGCACATCGATCTTGGGGGACTGTCAGGAGCATATGGAACCTTCAGGTGCTCTAGTGACTAATGACTATTTGTAGACAAGAGTGAGAGTCCAACTTAATGCCTGTGACGATGTAAGTACATGATGAAAACTGTATTGCTATTGGAGCTTTTTTTTTTTCACTTGTCTGTTGTGGACTCCAGAAGAGAAAATTACCTAGTCAATAAAATGTTGAATGACTTTTTTCAAAAAAACAGAATGATCATACTCAAAATTACAGGCTGTGTGTATACAGGTATATACTTTTTAAAGATCTTCTTTATTTATTTGACAGAGAGAGACACAGTGAAAGAGGGAACACAAAGAGAGGGAGTGGGAGAGGAAGAAGCAGGTTCCTTGCTGAGCAGGGAGCCCAACACGGGGCTCGATCCCAGGATGCTGGGATCATGACCTGAGCTGAAGGCAGATGCTTAACCTACTGAGCCACCCAGGCACCCCGGTATGTGTGTTTAAATGTATGGTCTATAAACAGGGACATCTTTCATGCCTTCTTGGATATTTGAAACAGTCTTTTTTGTGGTGAATTTATACACAGACACACGCACAGTTTTTGTTTTTGTTAAAGGAATACTTAGCAAACAAGAGGCAGCTGGATAAAGAAGAGAGAAGGAGTTCTGATGTGGGAAGATGGCATCCAGCATAACACCTGCATTTCTGACCTGGATGACTAACCATGGATTATTTTAGGTATTAAAAATAAAAGTTAAATTTATCAGGAGATGCTGCTAACGAATTGGGAGGACAAGAACTAACTTAAATCCGTCTGTTCCTCTAGTGATCTTTATGGCTAGGACAGAAAGTCCATATTTAAAAGCTGATGTGGTATTTTTAGAGAATTTAGAGGGTGGGGACGGAGGGGACAGTAGGGCTCAATAACACTAAAAAACAGTGCTCAAACCCAAGTGAAAGGAAAAATCCCCCCTCAGCGTTTAGAGATAACTGACAATGCCTGATGATCCCTGCTAGGTTCCTCTGTTCTCTATAAAATTGAGCTCAGAGTAAGCTGCATGGTTTCTGCTTCATTTACTCCAGCGGATCCGACTTACATAAAGCTTTTAATATCTAGACAGAAATGAGGGACTCCATTTCCAACAGTTCCTTCAGGACTGTTCTTCCAGGTAAACTGGCAGACTGTTTCTAGGTCTTTTTTTTTTTTTAAGATTTTTTTTATTTGTTTATTTGACAGAGATCACAAGTTGGCAGAGAGGCAGGGAGAGAGAGTGAGAGAGAGAGAGAGAGAGAGAGAGAAGCAGGCTCCCTGCTGAGCAGAGAGCCTGATGCGGGACTCGATCCCAGGACCCTGAGATCATGACCTGAGCTGAAGGCAGAGGCTTAACCACTGAGCCACCCAGGCGCCCCTGTTTCTAGGTCTTGAGATCCAAAGTACCAGGTGAGGAGCAAAAACAAACTAAAAGGTCAGACTTTGGGGAATTTTCAAATTCAGCCATGAAAAGCTAGATAAGCAGAATCAATTATGCACACTCCTCCCTCCCTTTCTCCCTCCTTTCCTTCTTTCTTCCCTCACTCCCATCTCTGTATTTTATTTATTTACTTGAGAGAAAAAGAGAGAGTGTGTATGCACAGGCACACGCTCTTGAGGTGGGGAGGAGAGGGGCACAGGGAGAGGGCGAAGCGGACTGAGCAGGAAACTGGACTTGGGGCTTGATCCCAGGATCCTGAGATCACAACCTGAGCCAAGGGCAGCCGTTTAACTGACTGAGACACCCAGGTACCCCTTCCACTTCCTAAATTTAATTTCACTTATATTCTATTTTAAATAAATTTGCTTAAAAATTCAATAAACCTTTCAGAGCAGCTTTGTACACAGAAAAACAAGGCAGAGAAATACAGAAAACAATTGACTGAAAAAAATTCTTTTCAAGCTGTCAGGGTAGGTTTTAAACCTCCTATCTATCAGGTTTCTTTCTATCCTCTAGGAAGGAGTCAGACAATTTTGACAGAATAGACATAGATTATCTTTGGCCTTAGACCATTTCCTTCTATGTGTCTGCAATTTGATTTTTGTTGATTTCTCTCTGGGATTTTTCCTGATGAATAATTAATTATAGTCCATGTCAATTTTCCATAGGCACTTAATTCTGTAGAAATCTTCCTATAGTAAAACTTTTGATTTGTAAAAGTGATTTGGTACATATTCTCCTTTCCTTGCAATTTTGAGGTTGATTATATCCATGAGATTTGTCATTAAAAACTCAGTTAGCTTTCAAAGTATAATCCCTGACATACTTTCCTTGTTATGCTCTCCCCTTTATCACATCCACAATACCCCAGGAAACTTTTATTATAGCTTCAATAGTTTGTTTTATTGATTTGAGTATGATTCAGCAACCACTTAGCATCCATGATATATTAGATTATAAAAATATGTAGCTGTTTTGTACTCTTATGGCATTCTTAATCTGTATTTGATGAGAACATTTTAAAACCTTCTATACCAGAAAACAGCATGCAAATAAATGAATACACAAGGAATGGACTCAAAGAGTGAGAATTATTGAGATAAGAAACCACAAAATCCATTTGTGGTTAATTTCTGCTCCAGAATATGGATGATTCTACAACTTTCCTCAGTAATCTTATATATCTATTTGTACATTGAGTTTTATTCACAATGAATTCTGGAACACTGAAAAGAAATAAAATAAAATGGAAGAAAAAAGTTTTATTCACAACTAACATCTTTCACATGTTAAAAAAATACATTCTCCTTCTCCAGACTTCCTAAAAAGTATTTCTTTCTAAAGTATTTCTATTTATTTCTAAAAAAATTTCTTAAAATTTTCTCTAATTTTGACCTTTGTAAATCATTTGAGGCTTCAAATTTTTCCTCAGATAAATGAAATTAAGTCCAGTGTGGCTTCAACTGATTGTGAGTCCAAAACAATCTATAATTCAGGCGCCTGGGAGGCTCAGTTATTAAGCATCTGCCTTTGGCTCAGGTCATGATCCCAGGGTCCCGGAATCAAGCCCCGCATCAGGCTCCTTCCTCCGCAGGAGGCTTGCTTCTCCCTCTCCCACTCCCCCTGCTTGTGTTCCCTCTCTTGCTGTGTCTCTGTCAAAGAAATAAATACAATCTTCAAAAAAAAAAACCTTTAAAAAATTAAAAAAATAAAACATTCTATAATTTATTTCATTCATATGTCACAAACTCTTGCACACAGTTTAATTCCCTTATTCCCTTAAAAAATAATAAATATAACACTGCTGACTTGGATTCAGTTAAGCTCATTAAAATAAGTGGAAACTCATGTTATCTAGCATTTTGTTCCCTTTCCTGATTTTTCAGATTTTTTTTTAAGATTTTTTATTTATTTATTTGACAGACAGATCACAAGTAGGCAGAGAGGCAGGCAGAGAGAGAGGAGGAAGCAGGCTCCCTGCTGAGCAGAGAGCCCAATGTGGGGCTCAATCCCAGGACCCTGAGATCATGACCTGAGACAAAGACAGAGGCTTAACCCACTGAGCCACCCAGGTGCCCTGATTTTTCAGATTTATTAATATTGATATTGGATAAAATATAATATTTACTTGAGGTTCATGATTTTTCACCCTCTACTCTTTTTTCAGTTTTCTTAATCTGTGTCATTGCTCATTTTTCCGACACTCACATCAAAACAGATTCACTCTCCCTGTGATCCAGATTTTATATATTTGCTCTTCCTCCTTCACACCGATACCTCCTATTTTCTTTTCATTTGTTTATGTAAGATACTCCTGCTTTTCCTAATTCCATCCATCAAGTTTCTCTTTCATCAAGCAGACCCAAGTAAGCACTTGCATCTCTAAAATGTCATAGCAATGATTTGGTTTGCAAATTAATTTGGCCATACCTCCGTTCAACAATATTATTTCTCAAGCAAAGCCAAATGAAAACAGAAACAAATCAACGTCTTAAGGAAGCTTATACTCCAGTGGGTGAGGTCAGACCCTAAACAAAACAAATACATGATTCCATAGGATATTAAATGGTGAAAAGAGAAATCAAGCAAGGGAAGGTGATAGGGAGCAGGCTTATGGGGCAGGGGGTTCTGCTTCTATTTTGCATTTTTTTTCTCTTGGGTTTCTGTCAAGTTCTACTTTCAAATGCATGATTTTGGATTGAATGTCAGAATGCATATGAAAAACTGGAGAAAGAATCTGAGGCTCTAATTTTAATCCCTGTGAAGGCTGTATGGTTTTCATGCTACTCTTATTGAAGTACTAGGTGGCCTTTTAGGTTGTGAACAAAAAGCCTCAGCAAGGCTTCGACTACAGTTTTAACTCCTCTGCCCCCTGAGTCAGCCAGTTCTGCTCAGCCTCTCAGCTGAGTTGTCTTGGGGAGTTGTCTTGAAGTGCACTACTGGTGGAAACAGAATAGGCTGTGAAAGGGAGTGGTGAGCTTAAATCATCAGACCAGGCATCTGCACGGAACGTGCTGTAATAATACAGCTTGTTAGTTTTTGAGCAAGGACAATGATCTGTGGGATCCAAATGAAGAGCTGGGGCTTCCTTGAAGGTCTGATGCTTCTTCAGCCAGGTGTTGATCTTTGAGGGGATGAACATCTCACATCTGCAGCATGATCTCTATCTGTTCAGGTCTTGTGGAGAGAGGTCATGTGCAGAAACTTCCCAATCAGGAAGTCAAGAAGGGGTAACTTCATCTAAGTCACCTAAAAAGGCCATTTTTCATAACCTTTCTCGGCTCCATAGCACCTCTAGGGAAATTAATACTTACAACTATTTCCTTCTAGAAATCTAAGAAGGTAATAAAATCCCTTGGTCTGTGTGTTTCTCTCACCGTATCTAGCGGCCCACCACCAGCTGGAATCTAGGTAAGGAGATTAAAACGTATCTGCCATTTCCTCCTTTACTCTGGTCTTTTTTTTTCCTTCCTCCTCCCACAACTTTCCAGGACCAAAAAGGACAGACTTCCCCCTTCCCTGCAAGTATGTCCTCCCGTCACCAGCTAGACTCCAAGACCTGACCTTTATGCCCTACCTGCTTGTACTCACCAATTTTTGTCCCACATTTTTGCTTAAACTCTTGTTTCCAGTTTAACTCTTAACTAAGGCAAAAAACCCAATGGGAATAACATCCTACGATGGAAACCCATACTATGTACAGCAATAGTAATTGCCTTAAGGAAGAGCTCTGACCTACCCAGACCAGTCTGAACTCAACCCTCAACTCACACCTATGTAGGCGGACCATACAGTAACCCATGGAGGGACTGACAATTACCTTTACCTCATTATAACACTGAAATCTCCTCCCAAGGAGGAGCACAAGCCTCATTTACATAACATACAATGCAGGAATAGGCATGTTTCCTTAAGAGGTATGTGTGACTTTATGCTTGGCTCTGCATATGACAAGGTTCCTCCATCTCAATATTCACCCCAACCTAAATGAAAATAACCTATTTGCCCTTGTTTGGGAAATCCGTTTTGTAGGTTTTCCCCCATGATCTCCTTATTTTCTGGACATAAAATTTCCTTTGTGCAGCTCTACCTGGTATAGTTTCTATCTGTGACAAAGAGCAAACTTGTGTTATTTGGTTACACTTCCACCACAGGTTTTGTGTCTAAGGTGTTGGGTAAACACTGTGGAAGAATCCTCTGTGCTGTGTCTTCATATTTATTTAGCAAATTACCTTACCATGAAACCAAGCCTTGAAACTGCTACCTTGGAAAAAAGGACACAGTTTTACCCCTCCCCCCTGCCTTCTCACTCTGAGATGATAATCCTCAAGACGTGGCTTTGCAGACTGAAGAACACAAAAGGATCCTTATTTAATGAGAGAAATTCAAACACATCAGTTTAATCTTTCTAAAACATTAGCCCTGATAAACTCGGTTAACTCTTACTAAACAATGCCCTCATAACTATGGCTTCTTAGACTTGATCAGATCGTGCCATGTCTACTCAAAAGTTTGGTTTAGCAATTAAATCCCAATAATTTATGTGAGACTCTAGCATTAATGGAGAAATTTATCACCAAAATCAGTCAGAAAACAGTAGTTGAAAATAAGACATCACATACTAACTACTGGAAAGAGAAATGCTTATCTAAACATTTTTTTCCCCATATGATTTAAAAAAGATTTCATCAAACCCCAATGAGTACAACTTAGTACAAAGAAAACAGGTATTTTTTACTGATTGGTTATGTTTCCCAGATTTGCCTACAACCCCTAGTACCACGTGCTTAGTCACTGGCAGAGTGTTGGTGTTGAAAGTAGATGGCTGACCTTAAAACATAAAACTATCACTTATTTTACCCATAAAACATGGATTTGGAAACAAGAGAGAACTGCAATACAGGATAAGGAAACTAGAGCAACACCACAGGTAAGTTCACTAAACAAAGGAGAGAAACCGGCTCTTTCAAAGAAGAAAGCAGGTATTTGGGGGGAAGGTTATTACAAACAAAAAACCCGATGGAGTGAACTGGAAGTTCTAAGTATAGTGGCCTTTCATTGGCTGAACTATGACTGTCTCTCATTGGCTGGGCTGTTGCTGGGGCAGGAGGAAGACCTCCTTCCCCCTGCTGGTATAGTAATTAGTAGCCTTGGGCAAGGTCTATCGCTTCCTGTTGGGTTTGCAGTTGATTGTGAGTGGTAGGGCATGACAGCTGCCCTGGCAAACCATTTTAGTGACGTTTCCCTTTATTAATTTTCGCAAGATTCATTACATATTTTCTATAGATTTTAGTTTTTCACTCTTGTGCAATATTAAAACCCTGTCTCCATCATTAAAAAGTTACCAAGTTTAAACTAATGATGTCTCTGAATGTAAGGAGAAAGTAAAGCACATACAGGTTTCTGCATGGAACAGATTACAAACCAAGAGGCATTTGAGAACTGGGCGGTGAGACTTGGGGGCTCTGAATTGTGAGCCAAAAGAATCAGGAGTTAATGACTTCTGGGAATAGGCACACTTAGCACCCTTTCCATGGGATTTTAAGGGTGTAGGTCCTGGGGGTAGACTGGGTTCAAAAGCTATCTCTACTATTTAGGATTTATGACTTGGGGCAAGTCACAAAACAGTCACTGTTGTACTAGAGACAAGTTTTAGTAGATAACGTGCTTGTAAGTGCAGCTCCTTCGGATTGGTCTGATCATGCCACTTCCACTTAGGAGACTCCTGCACCAATTAAGTTCCAGTAACACCAATTAGGTTCCAGTGAGAATCTAGCTTCAGTGCATGCTTTTATTTATTTATTTTTTCCTTACCTCTGTACACCAGTTTTCACTTGTAACATAGAGATAATGACAGTGCCTACCTTATCTGGTTAGAAAGATGAAATGAGTCATTGTTTATAAGGCACTTAGAACAGCCTGGTCCAGATTAAGCACTAAATACCTGAAAAATCAACAGATGCCCAGTGGCTATCTTCCTATTAAAAATTCAGTATTATATGGAATTACTTTCTCGTTCCACACTGGACAAGACAGAAGAGTTTGCAGAACTGAAAATTACGTAAAGAATATATACCATTTCCTTGATAACAAACTACTGTAGAAAGCCTTTCTCAAGGTCCATTTTGAAGGAACTGAACTTTCTTATAACCAAGAAATGCCTAGACCTCTGCACAACTGAAGATAAAACAAATTCTGTAAACAAAATCTACACTGTAAACAACTCTTACTGATAGTAAACATGACAAGAAATAACTATAACTATATATGCATATATCTGTGTATATATACAGAGAGAGAACTGTTTAAATAACTAAGTGGTTTTCATTTCACAAGGCCCTTCAGTCACTTTTAGTAAATACTCTTGAATAACCAACACTTCAGAGTAATTTCTTATAAATAATTGGACAGATGGGGATTTAATCTAGAAATAGGCAGTCCAGATAGACTTCATAATATGACGCCATACCAGTGAGAAAATAACGTGTAATCATAAGATTACAATCATTCATAGGAACTTTAATGTATGGGGAGAACACAGGATTGTGAAGAGGAACACATAAGATTATTAGCACATTTTTTCTTTTTAAAAATTTAAACCTCAGGGGCACCTGGGTGGCTCAGTCTGCCTTCAACTCAGGTCATGATCTCAGGGTCCTGGGATTGAGCCCCGCATCAGGCTGTCTGCTCAGCTGGGAGTATGCTTCCCCCCCCCCCTTGCCTCTCTGCCTACTTGTGATCTCTGTCAAATAAACAAATAAAACCTTTTAAAAAATTATAAAAATTTTAACTCCAATATAGTTAATGCACAGTGTCACATTAGTTTCAGGTGTATGATACAGTGACCCAGTACTTCCATGCATTATCCAGTGCTCATCAAGACAAGTGCCCTCCTTAATCCCCATCTCTTATTTCACCCATCCACCATCCCTCCTCCCCACTCTGGTGACCCTCTGTTCATTCTCTACAGTGAAGAGTCTGTTTCCTGGTTTGGAAAGACACTTTGTTTTTTTCTTTTTTAAGAGAATCAAGAATAAATATAGAAGTTCAAAGTCTGGATTACTATCTAGAAATAGAATGTACAATGGCTAGAAAAAAATACGGATACTACTTATATAAACTACTGTGTAATATAAATAAAAGTTCATATACTTGTAGATTTTAAATGCTCAATTACTCTGAAATAAAGTAAAACTGATTAAAAAAACATTTTTTCTTGGGCATCAAACATTACAAATATGATTAAAATCCTGGGGCATCTGAGTGGCTCAGTCAGTTAAGCATCCAACTCGATTTGGGCTCAGGTCACGATCTCAGGGTGGTAAGATCCAGCCCTATGTCAGGCTCTGCACTGACAGCATGGAGCCTGCTTAAGATTCTCCCTCTCTCCCTCCCCTCCCTCTACTCTCTCTCTAAAATAAATAAATCTTTTTTAAAAAATGTGATTATATTCTTTTAACAATTATATGTTGATACGGTTCACTTTCAAAAAGCAGACATACAAAAATGACCACGCAAACTCCTTTTTAAGTTTATGTGTACACCCCTTCTTTAAAAATCAGCACCATAGTCTTAATATGATTCTTTTATTTTCCTAGATGGTTTAATGTATTTCTAATATCATTGTCATTCTTATTTTCATAACCTCTAGGGATTCAGCGATGATGTTTTGATTCCTTCTGAGGCTTTCAGCAATGGTTGCAGACCTCCTCTCCCCAAATATCTTCTCAAACCCACTGAGGTTAGAGATACTGGGTAGAAGATTCATCAGTTCTAATGGCAAAGCGTTTTCTGTTGTTGGTGGGGTGTGTGTGTGTGTGTGTGTGTGTGGTGAAAAATAGAATGTGATGATGTTACACAACTCAATATAGTAAAACCACTGAATCATATGCTTTAAATGGGTGAATGTTATATATGTGAATTATTCCTCAACAAGAAAAGTATCAAATGATTTTTGGGTGCTTTTCTCAAGGAGGTTCAAGATCAAAGCACTAGTCAGGCGAAACTTCAACAGTTAACTTTGTTTCATCAATGTGGTTTTTAAGCACACACCTTTCATGTTTTATGATGGCCTGTTTTATGAGGCCTGATGTCCTCATCACAAATATGACTTTTTAAAAGTCTTACTTGGTCACTGTGTGAAATATAATTTGACTTCTTAAAATTACCTTAATTCATAGGAGCATCTACGGGCTCTCAAGAGTGAGTCTGGATAGTTCAACTCAAAGGGTCCCTGTGACATGTTTGATTGTGTAGAAGTTAAGCACACTGGTCCTGGAGTCTAAATACCTAGAGTCTAATCACATCTCTGAATTGTTAATGGTTAACAATTAACCTTGTTAATTGTGTGATCACCAGCATATTACAGAATCTCTGGATCTGATTCCATCTGTAAAATGGGAATAATAATATCGAACTCACAGAGCTATTAGAAGGATTGCAAGAGTTAGTACATATAACGTACTAGAACATAGTGAAAGCTATTATTACTATGAACTAATAATAAACAATTCATTTCTTTCTTTTTTAAGATTTTACTTGTTTATTTGACAGAAAGAGAGAGGACACAAGCAGGGAGCCCAGTGCAGGACTCGATCCCAGGACCCTGGTATCATGATCTGAACTGAAGGCAGACGCTTGACTGAGCCTCCCAGGTGCCCCCAAATCTTTAAAAAATTTTTTTGAGATAGAGAGAGAGCATGCACATATGTGTGTGTGCAGGGGGAGGGGCAGAAGAGGAGAGAAAACCAAGTAGACTCTGCACTGAGCCTAGGGCCTGAGGCAGGGCTCAGTCTCACAACACTGAGATCAGATTGGAGCTGAAATCAAGAGTTGGAGGCTTAGCCAACCGCACCACCCAGGCACCCCTAAATAATTCCTATCTATCATTGTTTTGTTCACTCTATTGACATGTGGTTATTTTTTCTGACCACTAATGTTCATTAGTCCTTCCTGTTCTCAATGTAGCATCTACTTTCCCTGAATTATGTGGTTTACTCATTCTTCTTTGTTCTTCCATTAAACGGAAATTTTAATTTATATTTCTGCAACTGACATATAAAGTATATATATATATATATGTATATATAAACAAATGCACCTTACTACATTTTAAAGTGAACAGGACTAGTCATATCCTATTATAGTCACCCTAATTTTGCTTGATCTTTATCTTTCCACACACTTTAACCTTTCTTTTGTATATTTATGTCTCTGTTCTTGTATAGATTATGTTCCAGTTGTCATCTTTACCACCATTATAATCAACATTTTTTTAGTTTTAATGCTCAGATTATCAAATTTGACATTAAGAGCTAGTTTAAGTTGAATATTCTTTCTAGCATTGCTCCTAAAAGTTGCTGACGGGTCTTTAAGAGGATGATCGGCATTATCCTCCTTACTTCTGCCCTGGCCACAAATCAGTCATTCCTAAGAAGTTCTGATTCTGATTCTTTATAGGGAAGAGAATAGGACAGAATTCCAAGTGGACCCAGCAAGTGCACTGGAGGATTTGGGTCAGAAGGAGGATCTCTAGGAGACAGACCTAGTTCCTGGGCTACTTCTAGCGAGAAGACAATTGGGATATGAGCTCCATAAGGTTGTAATTTAGCTCAATGGTAATGAGTTCATATTCCTCATTCTATTTTTCTCCAATTTAATATGTTGCACTGCTATTCCATACTTTTAGTATCTAATTGCTTCTGCCACTTAAACTTAGACTCAGATAACAAAGTAATAACAATTTTTTTTTCCTAAAAGTCTAGGCCTTTAGGATATTTGCTGCCTAATAAGCACAAGTTTCATGTTTGGCCAACACCTTACTACTGATAAGAATTTTTCTTTGATCTGTTTCAGCTCTGGCAGTTAAAGAAGCATACAGCAGAGATAATTTCCTTCCTAACTAAAGAATATCTTGTAAATAAAGAAAAATTACTAATTTATGTCATATTGTATTAAACCTTTCTCTTCCTTTTTCACAAGCTGAACATCTCCCATGTTCTCATTTCATATACCTATTTTGTCTTAGAGCAATCAATAAATGTCAATGAATAGATAAAATCTTGTGTACTGGTGTATACATATGCTAACATATGGTCTGTCTTGTATTATAAAACAATCCAGTGATGTGACAAGCCCTTGGAAAAGAGAATTCCAATTTGAAACTCCTTTTCAATCCTTCATGAGCTTCTCACCCTTACAGGGCCCTAGAAACAAACCAGCATAAGAAATTGACAGATTTTGATTACCTGTAAGTTGAGAAATGATAGCTATAGGTCAGATTCTATGACAAGTACTCCACTTCAACGCTGCACCTAACCATTTTCATTTTAAATCACGTGAATTGCAAGTAAATTTAATGTTTAGGTTTGGTGTAAAAAGACACCATGTTGTGTTTCCTTTGCAGAAATGTACTTTTGTACCATCTCCAAAGAAAAATTCATTTGGTAAGATCATTACTACAATAAAGACATTAGAAAAATTCTTTCAGGATACCAATTTGGCAATAATTAAAGTGCTAATAACACATCAGAAGAGCTTTGAAAAAAGACAGACTTTAATCAAAGTCCTGGTTGTAGCACCTACTAGCTATAAGACCCAGGGCACATGTACTAATTGCTATAAGCTTTTGTTTCTTCACATTTCAAGTAAGAATAGTATCTGCCTCTTAAAGGTGTTAAGAGAATTAAACCAGATGAGATTTGGGACAGTGAACATTACTAGCAAACTGTTGAAGTTATTATTAAATGGGTTTTCTTTATGGGTTATAGGATCTATAAGGCCCTTCTTCCCTACTCAGAGTAACAGTATAATCATATGTAGCTTTTTCTTGAAACACAGTCAACTGTGATGATCCTCAAGACCTAGCATTTCTGGAATGCATTGAGTAAGGACTCCAGGTGGTAGTGAAACAGAGAAGAGCTCTGCATAGAGCTCAGGCTATAGCCTTTCTAAAAAATCCCTTGATGTTAATTTGAACCTGACCTTTCAAGCATAGAAATATTAAGCAGAGTAGAAAAGACACATGGGACTATTTGATCTATTACATACTCCCTTCAACTTAAGTAAGACTGAACATCGAACACTTCATTAATCTCATTTAGGCTTTCCAAAATTTAGACTAGGAATTTGTTTGAGATTTAATAAGATATTGTTATGTAAGTTAATTTATGTAAAGCTCTCAGCTGATAGTAATTTTAATAACACTAATAAGATTTCTTTGGTGTGGTGGAGTTGGAGCTTCAAGGACTGCCATGAATCTCAGGGAGAGATACTTATGAAATAATGATGGCCATTTAGTGTCACAGTGAAAAGGGCTCATACTGGGAAATGACCCGGATACATGAGGTTTGGTAATTAAGTTCTTCAATATCTGAAACGTGGTGTTATAAACACAGTCCTGGCGCCCCCTAGAGTACAAATAGATTATTACAGTTACAATAATACTTTGTTGTTGGTACTCTTTCAATTGGAATTAAACTCCAAAGATCTGTGAGAAAACATGCTAATAAGGGCACTTGTCTGGCTGAGTCAGTAGAGCATAAGACTCTGGAACTCATGATTTTAAGTTCAAGCCCCATGTTAGCTACGGATATTATTTTTTAAAAACAAAAAAAAGATGCTAATACATGGATCCCCAAAACATGGTATTTATAATCTCTGTATTATCCACTCTCTTTGTGCTATATTTAAAAATCCTTTGTTATTTCTCTATTGTCAAATATCTGCTGTGCTATTCAGTGACCCTGATACTGAATTTAGAGATTCTTGATGCCCTATTCTGGGCTTGTAATTGTGTCACATAGGTAAACTAGGATAAAATATATTTCCTCAGCATTCATATTTAGCCTAGACTGTGCATCGTACATAGGTAAGGCCATTATTTTAAGGCACATTTCCTTATTCAAAATATGTTGTCCTAGGGACACCTGGGTAGCGCAGTCAGTTAAGTGTCTGCCTTTGGGTCAGGTCATTATCCCAGAGTCCTGGGATCAAGCCCCACTTCAGGCTCCCTACTCAACAGGGAGTCTGCTTCTCCCTCTGCCTCTCCCCCCAAACCCTGCCCCCCCACTGTGCTGGCTTTCACTGTCTCTAAAATAAATCTTAAAAAAAAGTTTTCCTAATGTAGGTTGTAAATATTCTATTGTGATTTTTTTAAATAAAAAACAATTGGTTCTTTATTTCACTAAAATCCATAAGGAGTAAACTAGATTTAGATTATGTAAAAGTTTGTCATTTATGCTTGAATATTTTTTCCATTAATAACTTTTTGGAAATTGATTTAGCCAAGAAAATTTTTTCAACAGTGTTTATTCACCTCAAATTCAACACTAACTTTTTGTTACTCTAATTTTTTAATGTTTTCTTTATATCACTCCTTGTAGTTTTTATTAAAGCTGTTCACCAAGTATTTCTAGTTCTCCTCTGAGCACATAGAATGAGACATTGCTGATCCCATGAATTAGGCAGTGGTCATGCAGCTTGCTTTGGTAAAGGACATGTGAGTGGGAATACATGTTTTACTTTGGGAGGTAAAATTTACAGATCAACTAGTTGCCTCTTTTAAAAATTTGAGAGAGAGAGGGGGGGGGCATACGGAGAGGGAGAGAGAGTTTTAAGCAGAACCCCAGGTGAGCATAGAGCCCGAAGCAGGGTTCCTTCTCACACCCTGTGATCATAAGCTGAGCTGGAATCAAAACTCAGTCACTCAGGGGACTGCGCCAGCCAGGGGCCCCGCCTCTTTCTTTATCCCTTTCCCGCCATCCCCAACCTTGCCATGGTGAACCCAGTACTCCAGGTGGAGGCTGTTTAGTGTCCCAGAAAGTAATAATGTAGAGTCTCCAGAGGAACCTCCATTGGCAATGGAGCATGAATGAGAATTAAAACCTTTAGTGTTTCAGACCACAGAGATGTGGAGGTTGTTCCTGACTTTAGCATGACGTAGCCTATCATGACAGATATACTATTCTTTTTACATGTGCCTTTTTACTTCCTCCTTTGTTAAAATTACTATGAATTACTGATAGCCTCTGAATTTTTTTTAAAGATTTTTTATTCATTTATTTGACAGACAGAGATCACAAGTAGGCAGAGAGACAGGCAGAGAGAGAGAGGAGGAAGCAGGCTCCCCGATGAGCAGAGAGCCCGATGCGGGGCTCAATGCCAGGACCCTGGGATCATGACCCGAGCCGAAGGCAGAGCTTTAACCCACTGAGCCACCCAGGTGCCCCAGCCTCTGAATTTTTAAAAATACAATCCATAGGAGAGAGAAAATAGCATAGAAAAAATTTTTAAGTGACCAAAATCTCTTCACATTTTGTGAGAGATACCATTTGCAGAGCGAACAAATACCAAGCTTCAACCATCGTTTGCAGGCAAAAGATAGATGGTACAATTTGGAAGTTTTGGGAAGCAAGAGCTAATGAAGAAAAAGATGCAAAATATATAGGTGATTTAAACAAAACTTGGTTGCATGCAGTGACAAAACAATGCCCTCATGTACTAGAATAGTATAAAACTGAATTATAGGATGACAGTAAATCTGGGAGTAGATGTGGTTCAAGCACTGCATGGGAAGGGGGATAGGTAGTGATTATCCTCAAATGTTGTTTCATATGTAGGTAGATACTGAAATTATATATATGTGATATATAACATTCATAACAGGAGAGGGAATAAATAGGCTCATAGCAAATAATCAACCCAGAATTCTATAACCAGAAAATTTACCATATTAAGTGTAAAGTTTAAATATGGATATTTTCAGAGAGGACAATTTCCCCTCAAATTGTCTCCTATTTACTCTTTTTCAAAAGCCATCTGGAGAATACACTCTGCCTAAATAGTAGTAGGTTGGAGAGTCCTAGGGACTGAAAGGTCAAGGTACAGAGCCGGCTTCCTGTAAGGCCTCTTTCCTTGGATGGAAGATGGACAGCCTTTTGCATAGTTGTCCCTCTGTGCATGCGTGCTCCCAGTGCATCTCTGTCTTAATGTTTTCTTATGACAACACAAGTCAGATTGGATCAGGGCACACATTAGCAACCTCATTTTAATTTCATCACCTCTTTAAAAGCCCTATCTCTAAATGCAGTCACACCTTAAGATACTGGACATTAGGGTTTCAATCTATCAGTTTGGGGGAAACAATTCAATCCATAACAGGGGTCTATGAAATAAGGGTAGTAGAAAAGCATTATTCTCAGGCATCTGGCCAGAAAGTAACTGGTTCGAGCTAAAATCAGTAGAGGACTCTTACAGTGATGTCACGAAAAAGAATAAATTCATAGACTGACCTGAAGTGTATAAAAACACTGAAAGAATATTTATTCTTCTGACAGCTGAGAATGAAATGGTGACAGACACATAGATAACTAAACTAATCAAGATGGTAGCAATGAACTCCATGGGGGGGGGGGCGGGAAACGCTGTCCAGGAGAGCAAACAAGCATAGCACATGACAAGACTTATCTATAAATAGTATTTTCACAGTTATAGCAACAAAAACAACGGTAAATTTTTGTCATGCACTGAAATAAAGGTCTCAGACAATGATCTGAGCAAACATGCAGGACTGCCTCTGTGACAGAGAGCAGCAGTGGCTGGATTCTGCACATAGCTTCTGTTTGTTTTATTTTTTTATTTGACAGAGATCACAAGTAGGCAGAGAGGCAGGCAGAGAGAGAGGAGGAAGCAGGCTCCCTGCTGAGCAGAGAGCCTAACGCAGGGCTCCATGCCAGGACCCTGGGATCATGACCCGAGCCTAAGGCAGAGGTTTTAACCCACTGAGCCACCCAGCGCCCCATGTTTTGTTTTAATCAGAAAAGCAAGGACAGATGTGTCAAAGCATGGGGAAGGAGTAAAAAGACAAAGTGGGCCTGCACCTCCCCTACATGCAGGCAGGCAGGCAGCCATGGGATAAGGGAGGTGCAGAAGGACTGCACTAGCAATCACCCAAGGCAGGAAGGTGGACTGGGGGTTACTTTCGTCCCTAGCTCTTAACCGATGCCCAGCCCCAGGGGATCATGGGACCCTGTTCTTTGTGTTCAATAGCTCAAGACTAGGGAGGTTGCTGGCATTTCAGCTACTTCCATAGTATCTACCCCCTTAGGGCTTACAATTCATTTTCTAAGAATAACTTCATAGTTCCCCCTTTTTGTTTATTGGGATTTGTAGGTGGGCTATCGAAGGGGGTGGTGAGGATCTGTGTGGTCGCAGCAAGTGTGTTTTGGGTCCTCCAGGTGGAACAGCAGAAGAGGCTTGCCCTGATGACTGTAATGAGAAAGATCATTAAACGCAGTATAGCCTTGAGAAACCAAGAGCATAGACTGAGCCCAAAGAACCAGCTTTTATGATAGAGCCAGGTAGAGATATCATTGAGAGTATTAATGGGAGCTTGTTGACTTTCTTGTTGGAGTTCCTGTATTTGTACTTGTAACCCAAGTTTTAGATTTTCAATGGAGAGACTCAAGGAGGAGGAAAAGGCTTGATTAAGATGAATTTTCCTTTGCCACCAAGTCTTGTTAGAGGGAGTCAAAGTAATGCAGTAGAGGTAAACTCCCAGTCACAAGTTCATGAGGATCTGGTCCAGAGTGCTGTTGATGTTCTCCTAGCCAGACGAGAGGCTTCCAGAGCCTACAGTCTAGCTAAAATGTGTTCATTAATCTTGACCTGTTCTTCTCCATCAGTTGTAACGTTTTGCACATATGAAAGCACTTGCTGTGCCCTTTGGAGAGAGAGAGCCAAGGATGCGGGAGCGGTTGCCACGGTAGCAGCTACAGCGATGCCGGCTCCAATAATTGCCAGTAGGATACCGAAGAACCAGTTTGTTCTTTTTCTCTCTTCTGAAATGTAAATCAATTGTAGGGGGGAATCCCCCTTGCCAGGCCCTGGACAGTCGGACTGGGAGCCAAGCCGGGGCTTGCTGCTTAGCAACATATGCACAGGTAAGGTTCATTCGTGAAATGTTAAAGGTTGAAAAGCTGGGAGTCATTATTGTAGAGTTGCCTGAAAACTGGGTGTGGATTATGTTAAATATAGGGGCTCCAGCAGCTAATAAAAAGATGCAAAGATGGTCATGCAGATTCAAGTATCACTGCATTCGTCTTTATAAGACCAATTAAATTCTCCTTTGGAGAAGGTAGCAGGGCTGTGCCTACATTTTCATTGAACAAAGGGGAGGCTCATTCTCCAGGAAGGTGTTTTTTTGGAAGAATAAGATTTGTTAAGATATTTAGTTCTGAGAATTGGCCCTTCAAAGCCAGGACTCCACACTGGGTCACATGCACTACAATAGGGGAGTGACCAGTTCCAGACTTTTCCCTCCTGTGTTCCATTCCTTTCCATTACCGTCAACCCTTGGGGGTCAACAGTTTTCTAATTGGATACTGTTATATGGGTTTAGCCAAGTAAGGTCCCATGAGGGGCACAGATTCCCAAGAAAAACCATCATATGAGCCCATTTCCAACCACAGTCTAGTGCACACAGAAGTAGGGGGCTTCTGTACACATTTTCTATCACATAATTTGCCCCCCACACATATTGTGAGAATAAGATTCTAACAGTACTTGTATGACTTCTGGGGTTTCTCAGAATGCTATTCTTATACCACTCTTAATGGATAGGAATGCAAAACTGGGGTTTGTATTACGGATCCCCACATCATAGTAAAAACATAAAAAAATTCCCAAATGGGTAAAAGTCTAATTTGTATTGTTCACAAAATGGGTAAACAGAGGAGTCCTCATCGTTTATAGAGATGCAGTGACCACCTGTGAAGGAGTCATTAGAAGAAATAGAAATTTCTGGATCTTCCCAAAAAAACAAATTAAAGATAGGTGGGCTGAGTATGTGGGCTCAATAGGTGTGATCTTCAAGTATCAGCAATCATGGGGAAACATAAAAGAGTAAGCAGTATCATCATTACCTTAGAGTTAGCAGATATACAAGAGATGACTGAAAGGAACATGTTTTCAGGTGTTATGGGTGTGCTAGTATTGATCAAAACCTCCTCAACACAGGTCAACTGTATATCACCCCACGAGATGTCTTTGATAGGTGTAGGTTCATTCTTCCCTTTCTTGGCCGATGGCATCTGGGGTCGTGGAGTTACCAACAGCAGGTTGAATCGTGGAAGTGGGTGTTTGAGTCCCTCCTGCTAGCTCATGGTGAGGCTTAATTAACTGAGTGGGTAGCCACATAAAACCTTGTGGAGAAAGTACACCAGCATACCTGCTCCCCCATGTCAGGAGAGGTACTGGGCCATTCCCTGTGCCCCCCACTGGGCAGCTTATACCACACTTGTGGTTTGAGAAGGGGTTCCTCAGGCTGCAAATGCTCTGAATGAGCCAAATTAAAATGTTTGCACAATTGTAAGTGACTAATAGTAAATGGTACCTTCATTATTCTTACTCTGGGGGCCTCAATTCCCCCTTTTTGTTTATGCAAAAGTGGTTTCAAGATACTGGCATGTTCGGCAATGGTTTGACCTTGAGGACTGTGGGGCATGACAGTAAATTTCCTAATGAAAACTGATACAGCTATTTAAAAAACAGCCAGGGAAAATATAAAGGAGGAAAACCCTCACCTTATATGGTTGGAAGTCAAGATATATCACCTAAAACTTGAGGGCGAGAAATGGTGATAGAGCATGTCATGTAGAAATAAGGCAAGAAGAGAAAGAAGAGCTGTGGTTGGGGAAGTTTGTGCCTGGGAGTGAAATCAAGGAGACAGGTAGAACTGAGGCAGGACACTACTGTTTGCATTAAACTCTTATAAAAAATGACTTTTAAAACTATGAATCTACTAAAACATTCCAAAGTTGAGTTTCCACTTAAGATCTCTGTGCTATTAATTGCCAAACTGAAATTCCCGTCGGTTATCAATCTGGACACTTCTGTCTTGGCTTTCTCAATGACCCCACTGTGTATTTCATAGGTAGTTCTAACTGAGCCCCCAATTCCCCAGGCTTGCTGCTTGTTCTTCTCCACTCTTCGCTGACTACCCACCCCCCCAGGCAGAGAACAGCATCATTTTGCAGCCAATCACCCAAGTTAGAAAACTAAACATCACACTTTCTCTGATTTACTCCCGACACAGCATCCTTGAAACCGATCCATTCTGCATCTTTCAAATATCTGGAAAAGGGGTGCCTGGGTGGCTCAGAGGGTTAAGCCTCTGCCTTCGGCTCAGGTCATGATCTCAGGGTCCTGGGATCAAGCCCTGCACCGGGCTCTCTGCTGAGCAGGGAACCTGCTTCCTCCTCTCTCTGCCTGCCTCTCTGCCTACTTGTGATCTCTCTGTCAAATAAATAAAATCTTTAAAAAATAATAAAAAAATAAAATATCTGGAATAGGTCTTCTTTTCTCCATTCCTACTGATTCTCACTTAGGTCTGGTCTTACCTAACTTATTCATCAATGCGTCGCATATGCTCCTGCCTTTAGTTCTAATCATACACTGGTCCTTCTGCTTGGACCAATTTTCTTTCTCTCTTAGGGATCAACACAAGTACTGGTTCTTCCCCAAAGTTCTCCCTGACAAAATCATCCCATTAGAGGTTTTAGCCTAGATATTACATGTGTGCCTATCCTATGACTGATACCCAGAAGACAATTGTTTCAAAAAAGAAGGAAGGAAAGGATCAAATGAGTTAGAATTTGCAGGTTTCAAGGGAATGGGTCTTACTCTTTCATCACTGACTCGAAATCAATTTTAGGTTACCGTGGTAGAGGTAAAAACTATTGCAGGTCTATTCCACCTAAGTTCTCCACTGCGCAGAAAATGAAGTATTTTAATGAGAAGTCCAAATGTTCTATCATCTGCAAATTCAAACATCATGGCTTTTACACACAACACAGGTAACTGCGTGTCAGTGTAGGTATTTTCTCTAAAATACAGACAGTGCAGAAAAAAGGTCTTTCTACCTAAGGAGGGGTCTTTTGCTCGGGAGGTTCAACTCAAAGTTAGAGCACCGTCTGCTTCAAAGACATCCATCTGAGAATTAGCTGTGCCTTTTCCCCCTTTCATCTCGTAGTTGAACAACTGTCAGTTTAGCAAGAGAGACCTCAACCCTCACTCTACTAGATTGTCAGAGACATGCATATTCATCTAGGCCTGCCAGGGACAGGGTGAACTTGGGTGGCTGCATTTATTTTTAGTGGAAATTTATTTTAAAATAAAAAAAAACTTCTTCCTCACATTAGGACATAATTTTAACAGCTCAGGGGGTAAACAGTCACAAGAGGTTGCCAAGTGGAAAAATTCCAGTGGCACCAACTTCAGGAATAATTTAAAAATCAAAGGACTGTTGTATATGCAACATAATTACTTTCGTCATCTCCTTCAACTTTTCAACATTGGAACTTTCCAGTAGCTAAACACACAACTAGAATAAATCTACTTTCTTATTTCCCCATACATATTTTTAAGTAGGAGGTGGCAAATAAAAATATGCTTCTATGTACTTACCCCACATTGATACTCTGTGAATGTGGTTTGGTAGAGAAAACTGCCCTGGGGAACAGAAATCACGCGTTCTATTTGGGTTCATTCCTTTGTGACCTTGAACAAATTATTTTCTACCAAATGGGGATATTAGGTCTTGCCAAATACAATGTTTAAAAAATATTTATATAGAAGGATATTATAACTGTTAAGGTGCTCTATAAATGCAAATATTATTCTTGTCTATGATTATTTTGACATCTTAATAAGTACTATAATTGTACATTACAATAATATTTATAATTTATATAATTCTATATGTAAATATTTATAACTTACATACATTAGTTATGTAAGTATACATTTAAATTATGTGATTATTAAAGCCCCCAAGTAAAATTATAAACTAGAGATGTAGATCACACTCAATAGAGATTTGTTTACATGGTTTGTCCATAGGGTAAGTTTAGTGAATGCTTTGTAAAAGCAGAAAAGTTCTCTAGAGTAGGTAAGGGTTGGGCTGTGAAGGGACTTGATGCTATGATTATATGTTCAGAGATGATTCGTTGTCAACATGGAATAGGATAGTTGTCATTCATACCTACTAGCTCTCTAATTAGTTGAGCTACTGCTAGGTGTTAAAAACAGAAAGATGACTCTCACTCTGTCAGTATCTGTGCTCAGTCTACGAGGGATACGGAAAGATGAAATTTGTAAAATATTCTACACATGCTACTGAGTGCTGTGAAATCACAAAGGAAGACCATTAACTTTGAATGAAAGAAGAACGGGTCAGAAATAATCTACAGAGAAGAGTCCAGAAGGTGAAGGATGAGTAAGGGGAGAAGATGAGATAAGAAGAAATTTGAAGTGGCAAAGGAAAGAAGCATAAAGTAATACAACTAGTTAGGGAATGCAGGGCAAGCTGGTGCTTTAAGATTAGGGCACATGGCCAGGAAAAATGGAGGATTAGAGAAGAAAGGGAGGCAGGGGATAAAAAGCATTTTATCATGCTAAGAAACTGGAACTTTATTCTACAGATACTGGGTTACCTTCAAATGTTTTAAGCAGAAGGTGTCCTCGCCCAATTGTGATTGTGTCTGTGTGTGTTTATTCTTCAAGCAGGGGGAAGAGACTACTCCAGTGTAAAGAGGCCAGAGTACACGAGATTATTTTAACAGAGACTTTAAAATATGAAGCTGTGAAATGAAGTGATCTTCATGGAGATAAAGACTTGGGGGCAGTTTGGTTGTGTATTTTAGAAGCATATTGACAGAATAATGATGAAATGGGGTGGCATCAACCAAGGTAGGGCAGTAGTATGGATAAGAGCAGTGGAGAGAATTAAGTTGAGATACAAGTATAGTTAAGTTGTTGAATTATTTAGACCATTCAAAAGGAAGTCTTTCCTAAGAAGTCACATACACAAATTTGTCTCTCTAGAGAATTGATACATAGGAGAAATTTTATCTATAGAGTTCCATCTTAATAAGTTTACTTATGTGGAATGGACATGCGATCACTTTTTAAAAAAGAAAAACAGGGCACAGTCCTATCATTTGATTTATTATTTAAACATTCTAGCTCAGGGGGTGTCTGAGTGGCTTAGTCGGTTAAGCATCTGTCTTCGGCTCAGGTCATGATCCCGGGATCCTGGAATCGAGCCCCGCATTGGGCTCCCTGCTCAGCAGGAAGTCTGTTTCTCCCTCTGCCCTTCCCTTCCTAGTGTACTCTCTCTTTCTCTTTCAAATACATTAAAGAAAACTTTTAAAAAATAAAAATTCTAGCTCAGGGACACAAGGATGGCACAGTTGGCTAAGTGTGTGACTCTTGGTTTCAGCTCAGGCTATGATCTCACTGTCGTGAGACTGAGACCCTTACTGGCTCCACACTCAGCATGGAGTCTGCTTAAGATTCTCTCTCCCTCTCCCACTTGTGCTCTCTCTCTAAAACTTAAAAAAAAAAAAAAACAACAAAACTCTAGCTCAAAGACGGATTTGTGGTTTTAACTTAGTTTTGCTTTTTAAAGAAAAGTGGGTAGAGTTTATATACATTCTAACTGCAAATTATATTTAATCAATGGATTTTCAAGAAAATGGCTACCTGTATGTCACTAAATACTTCATGTCACCAGATTTTTAGAAGTGAAATATACACTATAATTTGCCTAAGAACAGAAGATAAGAAGCACTAATTTTTCTCTTAATTACCTGGCAAGTTACGTCCTTTAGTAATTTTCATCCATTGTTCATTCTCTAACATTCTCTATGACTCTTTGGTCACCAATACCTCTCTCCACGTGCCTACTTGTGAGTCCTGAAAAACTGAAGAACCGTGTATCCTGTCTTGACAAAAGCTTTGTCCTTTCTCTAGAACTTAATGTTCTTACTTCTTTGTATTTTTGAAAATATTCAGGTTTTTCTTTTTAAATATTTACTTCCACTATATTAACATAAAACATCTGATCTCCTCATACTTCATAATCTGTAAGCATTAAAATTCTATTTAATAATTTTGTATTATTTGAAATACCTAATATACTTAGTACTATATTCACAACTTTGACTCATGTCAATTTTCAACTTTGAGACATTCTTTTTTCTTAATTTATTTATGAGAGAGAGAGAGACTGAGCGCAAGCAGGGAGTAGCAGCAGAGGGAAAAGGGAGAAGCAGGCTCCTGCTAGAGCAGGGAGCCCAAAGTGGGGCTCAATCCCAAGGCCCTAGGATCATGACCTGGGCAGACACTTAACCAACTGATCCACCTGGGTGACTCGAGACAAAATTCTGTTATCCAGGTGGTAGTCCTTCTAGTAATTTCTTCAGCAGGACAGATTCCACCAAATTCAAATATACCAAAGATTTTCTTCACCTATGGAAATAATTGCTAACCAAATTTTCCATAGATACCACATCTTTTCTTAAAGATTTTAAATAAAATAAAAACTTCCTGTTTAAATGTGTAATTCCAGAAGGTAAAATTGCTTTCATGATTTTTTTAGCAAGGGTCAGCAAATTTTTCTGTAAGCCCTACATAATAAGTGACAATCTATATATATTGTGTCTTTTTATAAATTTGATATTTTATTATCTTCATTACAAGTCAGAGTGATTGTTGACAAATGACAGAGGGCTCTGTGCAGAGGAATCGCTGTGCTATGAACGCTACGTAGTTTTTACCCTCCAGTGGGGCTGTGCTAGGCTTCCTTTTGAGGACTTACAAGCAGTTTTGTGTTAGTATCTCACGGACAGAAACACTGCACCTAAACATCTCACCAAGTTTTCCACAGCAGTAAGAACATGACTACAAAGAGGCTCCCCACAAGAAGGGTTGGAGCCCCCCATTCCGTCCATCCAGGTAGTAAGCTTCAAGAAGCCCTCACCCCCCAACTCTCATCTGCACAGCTGGGGGCATGACCAGCGTCCAGATACAGCTCTAGCTTCAGGGATGAGAACTGAGTGCTTCATTCTCAGTAACTTTAAGCCTGCTACTTACTTAGAAATTTGGACAACTCAGGGTTAAGCTTCCCTTTTGTTCCTGCTCTTATACCGCTACTATTAGCTGGGCTACATAGTTCTTATGGACTTTTGATCCTTGCCCTAGAGACCTGGTCTCAACATGTTGGCTTCCAAATCTGAATCTGACCTCAGTACTGGGCTAGCTGGTATCTTCTCTAACACCAGGGTGCTTCCTTCAGAATTGGAAACTGCTGTAAACCCCAGCCTCGTAACCAAGGCACTGCTCCCTACTTTGGACCTCTGGACACTGTGTTCTCATCTGTCTTTCTACTTCTCTCCAGTCTGGCCAATACCAGCAGCTTTATTGCAGGGCCCTGCTACTTCTCAGGAATGATGTTTCCCAAATGCCTGCCCATCATCTGGGGCCATTAAATGATCACATTTCTTGTATTGAAAAGAAAAACTAAGAAAACTAAAGTAAAGGGCACCTGGGTGGCTCAGTTGGTTAAGGGACTTGCCTTCGGCTCAGGTTGTGATCCCACAGTCCTGGGATCGAGTCCCACATGAAGCTCCCTGTTCGGCAGGGAGTCTGCTCCTCCCTCTGACCTCTCTCCTCTCATGCTCTCTCTCCCCCCCCAAATAAACAAAATCTTTAAAAAAAACAAACAAAAAAGAAAACTAAAGTAAAAATAATTGCTGAATATATTTTGATTTTTAGTTACATCTTTCCCAATCTTGAAGTTGAATGCCTTTCAACCCATGGATTACTACTGGCTGCAAGTGTTTGATATATGTCTTCAATTAAAAAACTAATGACAATCATGTGTTTGCTTGAAGTTTTGGCATTTTGCTGGATCATAAGGTCTCTAAGTGTGGGTGGAGGAGAGTTGCAGTTCACCCCTCTGTCACTTTCCCAGACACCAATGGTCTGTCCACGATCTCTCATTGCCAGTTAATCTGCTAATGGGCAAGATTTCACTTGGTCCCATGGCCTGAAGAGCTGTCCCCAAGGATGACTGTTTGGCAAGGATTTACATATTTTATCCAACTACTCAGCAATGACTCCAGGGCTCAAGTGACAGCGCTACATGGTCAATCCATGCCAAAGTGGGGGCTAAAATGAATGCTAGCAATTTGCCAAGTGACTACAAATCAGAGTGACTGAATCTATTCATCACATCCAATTCTGTTCCAGGAAACAGGCTTGATGAAACACAATAACTTAATCGACACAGAAACTGGCCCTATCCATCATGCAAGCGAGACAACACCTTCATATTTTTCCTGCCCAACAACTCAAGTTTCTCATGGAAACCTGCTAGATTTGTCAGAACATCTCGGGGCTTTACCTTCCTGTAAACCTACAGTCGCCCTCATGGAGTCACTTAACCGACTACAGTATTAGGACTGCCTTCGCCAAGCATTAACAAGGTGTGTATGTGAACAGATACTTGTATGTATTTTTCTACTGTGCTCATCAGGAATTTTTATTAATTATTAGCACGTGAAATTTAATACTGAACCTTGCAAAGAGGGTTTGTTTTTTTCGTTATGTAGGCAACTGAGAACAATTTTAACTGGCTGTATTTTGGAACAATCCTTCTGCTACATTTTCCCACTTATGCAAATGCATTATGTAACCAGCGTCATCTTAGATGTACATTATGCAATCGGGTCACTACTCAAGAACTGAAAATACCACAGAGATGGAAATAAATTTTGGAGTAAAAAAATGTTTTAAGACATGCCAACACTTCCAATTCCCCAAGAGCCCCTGCTTAATCATGATCAGCTCCGTAGTGGGAGACCAAGGGACAATCGCAGGAGTGTTGTTTATCTACTTGGAGAAAATTCATTACCTCCAACATTATTTGACATGAAAACAGATGTACCTCTGTCGCTGCTTTGACCTCTCTAATAAGATGAACAACCCGGCTGAAACATTTATTGATCAGAGTGAAACCCATTCCACCGGAAATAGAGAAGAGATGCACACCAGTATAAATGAGGATTTAACATCTGTTCCTAGTAGATTGGCTATTAATCTGGAACCTAAAATGACACAACTGGCTATTTGGCAGTACTACCTTTTATTGGGGGTACAAAGAAAAAAAAGGACTTCTTGTATTAGTCAGTAGGCAATATTTCATGAATATGGGTTATCGCATATGAAACTTGTAAATCAAGTAAGCCAAACTCTGCCTGCATTCTAAGTGTGTTGAATATTGAAAACGTTCATCATTTTGCAATTAACTTGTCTTGCTCTCCTTTCTAAAGGTAACAGGAAGAATTTGTGAATCTTAGTGTTTATTGAATAATCAATTGATTCAGGTGCTCTTACTGTTACTGGTATTTTCACTATTTAACTACCTTACAAAAAATGATATGCTAACAATATGTTAAAATAAAGCTTACATGTGATAAGGTACAGAACATTTTGAATAAGTGTTTTAAACACTTAAATTTGTTTATGTTAGCAGGGAGCTATTTTGTGAACTTTACCAGTACCAATTTCTTGTTAAGTCCTTAAATGCTTTCTAAAGACTTAAAAAAAAATTGAGAGGAGCAATGAATATTTAATACAAGTTTTACATATGTGACTAGGTAGGACGAGGATTCATCCAGTGGTTTTTTTTATTCAACTGCGTTAAGCTATACATGTGTCTTGTGAAAGGGATAGTTGGGAAAGCAGGATAGAATGGTGGAAACTGGATATTTCCATGTATTTCCATTTCTCTTCAAATACCCTTTCCTGCCACAAGGTAAAAAACAACTTTATATATTCATCCAACATGAAGATTAAATATTTATCTGATTAGACTTTCTGGCCATTTAGTCAAACTTATAAAGAAGAATAATGTGTGTTTACTGGGGCAAATAATTTGTAGCACAGAAACATGAATCATTCAATATATTTTTATATGATCTCAATAGAACTTTTGTGCCAACTCATATGCTATAAATAATAGATATGCCATACTGAAATTGCTTTTCTCCTCACAGAGATTGACTTGCAAACTCTAACCCCTCAACATTCTAAATATGGACTTGATGCAATGATAAATTTCATTAACCATTCCTGTGTCACTTGGTTGTTTTCTGTTTGTTTTTGTTTTTTTGTCTATGCAACTATGCTCTTTTCCTAGGTGTCATGAAGAGTTTTCAAGTTGTCTCTGTTTAAGAGCTCAATTCTTTTTCATGCAATAGAATTGAAAGTTGCTTAATTAAAACTCTTGTTCAATGAAACGGATTGTAAATTTTTGAATGAAAAAAATTATAAAGACAATGTTCTCAGAATCAAAAGTCCATTTCTGAAATCTGGATGTGTTTTTAAAATTAATAATTTGTGGTAGTTCTCCATCAGTACCCAGTTATAGCACCTTCTTTTAATAGTCTGTTAATTTGAAAGTATAAAATCGATGGCATAATCAAAACAATTATAAAAATGGCACTACCTGGAGATTTCACTCCCATGTAAGTAAGTCAAACTTGCTTATAGGTCAACCAGTTTACTCATGCTGATGTTCTTAACTATTCAAGTTCTTACTACCATTGATTTCCTACCATATTTACCAGAAATTCTAGTTATAGTACAAGGAAACAAGTAGACAGGGTGATAAAATACTTGTGATTCTTTCTTTGAGACAAAATATATTGGTCCTAAAATATGGTATCTTGAGGTTATCAGAATGACTCCTACTTTTATTGTTTTATTTTTTTAAAGATTTTTATTTATTTATTTGACAGACAGAGATCACAAGTAGGCAGAGAGGCAGGCAGAGAGAGGAGAAGCAGGCTCCCTGCTGAGCAGAGAGCCCAATGCGGGGCTCGATCCCAGGACCTTGAGATCATGACCTGAGCCGAAGGCAGAGGCTTTAACCCACTGAGCCACCCAAGCGCCCCTATTGTTTTATTTTTTTAAGATTTTATTTATTTACTTGACAGAGATCACAAGTAGGCAGAGAGACAGTCAGAGAGAGAGAGAGAGAGAGAGAGAGGAGGAAGCAGGGTCCCTGCGGAGCAGAGAGCCGGAGGTGGGGCTTGATCCCAAGACTCTGGGATCATGACCTGAGCTAAAGGCAGAGGCTTTAACCCACTGAGCCACCCAGGCGCCCCCTTTTATTGTTTTATATCCAACACTTCAATACAGAAAAATGCCCTGATTTACATTTCTCATTTGATCTCTAAGTTGATTTTGATAAACTGATAGCATAGGTAGGTAGGTAAATAGAGATATTTCTCATCATTGATTCCGAGACTTGTCGAGTGTTTTATTTTCGAGTGTTTTATTTTGAGCAGCCATAGAGCAGAGACTCAGCTAGTAGCCTTTTGATTTCAGCTCTAGCATCTCTATTATATCAAGCTGTTGATACAGCTGACCTCATCTGCTTTATGGTTTGAAGGACATTTAAGCACTTGCTCGTGCTTCTGCCAGACCTTCTTTCCAGTAACACTGTACCCACTTTTAAATTAAAAAAACATGTGAGATAATCTGTAATACTTTTGATTGTACTTAGTAGAGAAAGTTGACATCCAGATAAAAATTGTAAGCTTGCATACAGTATTACAAGTCCTGCTTGTGTGCCAAGAGATTACTACAAAATTGAAGTACTTGAAATTCATAATTTGATGGAAACCTCTAAATGGCTGTTTTCAAAATTTCTCTTCTTACCCCTTCCCCATCACTATTTGGAAAAGACATCTGTTTATGAAATCTCCTTGACTTTTCTTTTACCTCCATACATAAAAAACTAATGCCCTTACCTCATTCTCTTCCTCACAGCAGTCATTTTAGTGACCAAATGCCGTTTTGGGAAGGCTAGCAGGGTTGCAAATAATAGGCTAAAATTCAGGGAAATCTCCCCCTAGAGATGGCATCTTATTGAATGCTACAGTCATCAACATAGTCAATTTTATGTTCTCAGGGTCTAGCAGTTAGTCTAGCATATAGTAAATACCCAGCGTTATTTCACTGTTAATGAGTGAATTCATGGTAAGAGACATGGAAGGGAAACTGCCAAGAGTCAGCAATGTCTAACAGACAATTAGATGATTTTAAAGAGAAATTACTATAATGATATCATAAGCTAAGTTTGAATTCAGATTACTTTCTTTCATTTTCTTCTTATGTGTTATGTACAAATTCTTTAATAGAAACTTTGTACAGATTTTAATCCCAATAGTTCTGCTTGACACTTTAAGAAGTTATTTACACAATTATAATATTCCTACCCATATTTTAAAATGGCTAACTCATAGTTGCCTAAAAGGGTTTAGGAATTTGCTTCAACATTTCTCCCTTAGAGGTTTTTTAGTTTGCTTAGATTATTTAGGATTTTTAAAAAAGATTTTATTGATTTATTTATTTGATAGAAGTCACAAGTAGGCAGAGGCAGTCAGAGAGAAAGGAAGAAAAGAAGGCTCCCTGCTGAGCCAGAGAGCCCAATGCGGGCTCGATCCCAGGTCCCTGAGATCATGACCTGAGCCGAAGGCAGAGGCTTAACTCACTGAGCCACCAAGGCACCCCAGATTATTTAGGATTTTTAAAAATGAGTATCTGTTTATATCCATAGCTGTTTAACAGATTTGGATTATTTCCTTAGAAAAAATTCCCAACAGAAGAAGTTAGAGTAGAACGATACAGTTTTTAAGGATGAAAGGTTTTCTCAATGTCTGGCTCAATTTAGTTTTCATAAGCATTTTGAATACACCAATTTCTGTGTGACTTTGTTATATCTTTATTACATTAATGTGGTGAAGGAACACAAACTCATTCAGTTACCTCATCTTTCTTTTATACTCTTGAGTTAAAACGTCTCTTTACTAAAGACCAATATCTTCTCACTTTTAACATATTTTCTCTCATGAATTTATTCCTTTGTTCAACAGTATCTAGTGAATTCTTTGTCAAACACTGGTTAACTAAGATTCTAAAGTTGAGAATAAACTCCTTACCTTTAAAAAATGATTATTTATCTATTTATTTATTTGAGAGAGAGAGAGAGAGAGAGCCATAGCAAGAGGCAGAGGAGAGGGAGAAGACAACAGACAACTCCCCGCTGAGCAGGGAGCCTGACACGGGGCTGCATCCCAGGACCCTAGGATCATGACTTGACCCAAAAGGAGATGCTTAACTGACTGAGCCACTCAGGCATCCCAAGTCCTTATTTTCAAATAGTTTATAGTCTATCATGTACAGAAAAGCCAGAGGGGTAAAAATAATTTGCTGGTGCTCATCTTTTTTCCCTTTATAAATTGTTATTAAGTAGTTTGTGTTATCTGACAAAATATAATCCAAGAACTTAATTCTTGAGGCACAGATAAAAAAGCAGATGGGGTATGGAGAGGGTAGTTGGGTTATGGACATTGGGGAGGGTATGTGTTATGGTGAGTGCTGTGAAGTGTGTAAGCCTGACGATTCACAGACCTGTACCCCTGGGGCAAATAATACATTATATGTTAATAAAAATAATAAAAAATAAGTAGATAAAGCATGTATTGCTAATATGAGCTGAAATGATAAAATGAGCACAAAGGTGCTAAGATACAAAGGATAGAAATTTACTGGAAATTGTCAAATGAGCTTTTTAGTAAAACAATAAATACAAACTGCCTGTATAAAATTTAAAAATGCTAATGTTTAGGACACCTGGGTGGTTTAGTGGGTTAAGCCTCTGCCTTCTGCTCAGGTCACGATCCCAGGGTCCTGGGATTGAGTCCTACGTCAGGTTCCCTGCTTATCAGGAAGCCTGCTTCTCCCTCTGTTTGCTGCTTCTTCTGCTGATGCTCTCTGACCACAAAATCTTAAAAAAGGAAAAAATGCAAATGATTAATAATCTCTTCCCTTTTATAAAACTGCCAAGACTTCTGTTGTGACATTAGATTAAAATGTCCCCCTTCTCAAATTCTTTCTAAAATGCTTCACTACTATCCCATCTATTTACAAGAACTGCCATCAGCTTTCTATTCATTTTATTCAATAACCACATTTAGGACATTGTAATTTGGAAAGCTAGGATAATTACATAACATAGTTAAGCCTATGGATCTATCTTGGAATCTATTGGGGCTACCACTTAACATTTGTATCATTGTTTGTAATTTACAAAACACACTCAGTGTAATAATGTCTTGGAATCTGCTGCAAGGCATGTGAGGGAGAGATGATGAGTCAGTTCTCTTTCAGGAATGTGGCATGGAAGGAGCCAGAAATGTCTAGCAAGACACCCAATTCTCCAACAACACTTATTGTAAACCTTCTTTCCATCTATATTCAGCCCTTTCTCCTTAAATATCTTAGGGCTTCACAAATGCTGTTTCTTAACTTTTTTTTTTTCAGCTGACGAATTTGAAAATTTCTACCAATCTCAAGATCCATATATAATTTCCCTTTTCTCTGTCTTCCTTCATGTGCTGGGAAAATTCGGTTTCTATTTCTGTTTGTTCTTCTAGCATTTTGTAACTTCAAGTAAGCCATCCACATATGGTAATACTACGGTTTTCTGTTTGATTTCCTTCCTCTCCAAGAAATCAGCACCTAGGACAACTCCTGACTTGGTGACTGCTTGGCGGGGTGGGGGGACAAGTTTGAGGAATTAACTTCTCTGTACACTTGGGAGTATTGAAAGTAAGGGTAGAGGGGCACCTGGGTGGCTCAGTCAGTTAAGTGTCTACCTTTGGCTCAAGTCATGATCCACGTTCAGGGACCAAGCCCCTCATTAGCTCCCTGCCCAGTGGGGAGCCAGTTTCTCTCCCTCTCCTCCCCACTCATGCTCTCTGTCACTATTTCTCTTTCTCTCTCTCAAGTAAATAAATCTCAAAAAAATAAAGAGTAGAGGTGCAATACATTTGGACTAATCTGTAATTCTCAGTGTAGAGATTCTGGAGAAGGCAAGGAAATAGAATATAATCAACAAACCTATTTAAGATTCCACCTGCAAGTGGTTGTAGTAATAAAATCCTTAATACTTTTCCAACAATAAAGTTTTCATTTTACCTGAATTATATTCACCTGAGTTCCAAGGCATTTTAACAATTTCTCATTGAACCATTTTCTGTGTAGATAATTGTAACATTTTAATACCCTATACAAGAGAATTTAGCTTTTATATTAATTTTAATTTTTCCTTAAGAAATAACTGTTCACACTTTAGGCACTTTTTATAACAGAACAATTAAAAAGAAGTGGATGAAGAAAGTATTTTATAAAACTCTGGAAAATATATCTTACCTTAGACTACACTTACTAATACCAAAATTAACAAACTGAATCTATCATATGTATTTGTTCTTTTACTTTTTGAAAGATTCATTTATTTGAGCAAGAGTGAGAGCCATGAGCATTGTGAAGGGGAGAGGGAGCAGCAGGCTCCCTGCTGAGCAGGAAGGTGGATGTGGAGCTGGATCCAGGGACTCTGGGATCATGACCTGAGTTGAAGGCAGACGCTTAACTGACTGAGCCCCCCAGTACCCTGTATCATATATATTTGTTCTATCAAGAAAAATTCCAACAGAAAGACAGGTCTACAATCCCTTATCAGTAATTTTGGGGGCCAGATGTATTTTGGAACTCAATACAGCTTGGATTTCTGAAAGGCAGAATGATGATACTATTACCTAACTCCCCAGAGGGGTCTGGAACAGCACTTCAATTATCTACGGTATGTTACTATTTCTACAGTAAATCATATGAGTAATTTTTATTTGCACTACTGGATTTGAGTAAACAACTCTTTTTTTTTTCTGGTCAATTTTTGCAGCTTGATGAATTAAAAACAATTTTTCATTTTTCAGCACTTGAACTTCATCATCATGGATAGGGGATAGTATCTGTTATGAGCTTATAATATATGCTGTGTACATCAGACTATAAACAGTGGACCATAATTCCTGAATTCATATACATCAAACTTAGTATTAAAAAATTTCTAACTAGGTATTACATTGATCTTCTTAGTTCCTAAATACTTAACTTGAATGAGTAAATTTTGCTTGCATAAATAGTTCCTCTTTGCAAGTTCTCATACAATATGCACACATGTCCATCCTATAATGGCCATAATGACCATTACTACAGATGTAAAAGCTTAGGGCAAACACTTCCTGATCACATTTTATGATAAACTAGGTGTTACATAAAGAACCCCCCCAAAACCATAAAATTCCTACCCTCTTAAGATTGAATTTTTTAAAAACTCCATAAAAATTCTGGCATCAAAGAGGAAATAACACCTAAAATAAAAAATTTCTTTGACAAAGCAATATTAAAGTCTATATATGAAACTGCTGGACTTAGTGAGAACAGTAAAATCAGAGCTTGGAGGAAGAGAGACTAAAAGTCACCTGGTTTATGAAGAAAGTATTAGATAAATGAATTAAATCTTCAAATCAAGAAATACAAATGAAGGTAAATCTTCAAATAAGCAAAGGATGGAATCAAGAAAAGGTAAATTAGGTAATCAAACCAACTAGTAAATAGTCCAAAAAATATTTTTTCAGTAAATAGCTAAACAAATTGATTACAAACCGTTTTAAAAATAGGAGGATAGGGGCACTTGGGTGGCTCAGTGGGTTAAGCCTCTGCCTTCAGCTCAGGTCATGATCCCAGGGTCCTGGGATTGAACCCCACATCGGGCTCTCTGCTCAGCAGGGAGACTACTTCTCCCTCTATCTGACCGCCTCTCTGTCTACTTGTGATGTCTCTGTCAAATAAACAAATGAAAAAAAAAAATCTTAAAAAATAGGAGGATAGAGGTGAGCCTGGTGGTGGGTATTAACAAGGGCACGTATTGCATGGAGCACTGGGTATGGTGCATAAACAATGAATCTTGGAACACTGAAAAAATAAAATAAAAAAAAATAGGACGATATAAGATAAACAACAAAATGGGAGATAAAATGTTCATTGGGTATTAAACTATGATCACTTTTCCAAATTAAAAAAAATTATTAGAAAGGAAGGATTCCTAATTAAATATTAATAAATAATACTGACTATAGGAGAGAGAAAAATTCAGACCAATTTTTAGGCAAGGAATTGAGGACATGAACAACTGTGATTTCTCTTCAAGTGCCAGACATGGTGAATTCTATAAAATACTTAAGGAAAAATCTTTCTAGATTGTTTAAACCATTCTAAAGCATTATAAAGGAAAACTTGAATTCTTTTACTGAAACAGATGTATCTTTAACATAAAAACATTACATAAATAAAACTACAGAATTCTCCTTATGTCTATTAATTTAAAAAATCTTAATACCAGGCAAAAATCATGCAACATAACCAAGTGAGGTTCAATTTAGAAATGCCAATGTGTTGCAGTGTCAATAATTCAACTTATAAATAGACCAAAAGAGAAAAGTCACAGAATCTTCTTCCCTGTTATGAAAACATACTTGCTAATATTCAACCTATCAATATTTAATACACATTCTTAACATATAAATCTACCAGCAATTTCTTAATATAGCATGATCAATGTTTAATAATGGGAAAATTCCCTTAAAGCTGGCAACAAGAAAGTCTAATATCACTTAATATTTTGAGGGCTCTATATGCAGGCTCATAGAAAACATGAAACAAAATTAGAGAAGACTGCCGCTTCCAACCAAGAACAAGTAGTAAAGACAAAATGGCCGCACAGTCTTGGGTAAGACATCCCTTCAGGTACTCCCAGTGAGTGATATCCTCAGGTGTTTCCCTCTCCTGAAGTTCAGGCTGGAACTGGCATCTGCTTCTAGCCCATAGAATATGGACAAAGTGAAAGAATTTCACACACATCACCTCCCAGATCAACTGATTCTGAGTTAACCAAAAATCAGATTGTTCTGATTAGACTTGGCTTCTAACATCTGTCCTAGACATAGTTAGCTACCATGGTGCAAGAGGGCAAGGAGCTCCACGTGGCCTCTAGAAGCTTCAGTCAGCCCTGTGTGAAGGTGGGCAAGAGCACAGATCCTGACACCTACAACTGCAGGGAGCTGACAGGTGGCCATTCTGCCAATCACCAAGTGAGCTTTGATGAGAATTCCAAAGTTCAAAACAGTAGTACTGCCAACACCTTGATTTCTGGCTTGTGAGACCCTGACCTAACCAGAGGACCCAATTATGCCATGGCTGGTCTTCCGACCCATGGAAACTCGTACACAATACATGTGTTGTTTTAAGCTGCTCAGTTTGTGCTGATCTGTTATGCAGGTATAGAAATCTAGACTGCAAATAACTAGAAAAATTAGTGCATTAAATCGTTTTTAGACAGCTAATAAGTGGTATGGAGGAATATGAGGAGGAACATGAGATGTATGGTCTGACCAGCTTTCTGCTTGGAGTCAAGGCCAGGCTGCAGTGCTGGGAGGAAAAATATGAATATGCCTGTTGGGTTAAGGTAGCCGAGGTCTGAGTCCAGAGAGGCCCAAACAGCTACATTTTATGGGTTACAGTCAGTCCTAGAAAAAAAAAAAACTACATGGAAAAGGAGAGGGGCCTAGACATTTGCAGAAGAGTCTTTTAAACCTTGGCTGAGCATGAATCATTTGAGCTCCACAGTGCAGCACGTGGCCACCAGGCAGAATCCTTAGCAGGGTTTCACCCTAGTTGCAGTGGGACCAAATTAGCCCTAGAATAATGGCCACTCTGGACCTGTCCTAACAAAGCTTTGCAGCAGGCCTCAATAGGCTTGTAGTGGTCGTTACTAATGGCTTACCAAAAACAAAACCTAAAATGATTAAGAACTGCAACAAAGAAATTAAAATTAGAGCTTCCCTATGACCCTGCAATTGCACTACTGAGTGTTTGCATATTTGCATATAAGAGTTTTCCAAGGCCATGCAGACAGTCCTTTTCTAATCAATAATAAAGGCACAGTACTACTGGGTATTTACCCCAAAGATACAGATGTGGTGAAAAGAAGGGCCATCTGTACTCCAATGCTTATAGCAGCAATGGCCACAGTCGCCAAACTATGGAAAGTACCAAGATGCCCTTCAACGGACGAATGGATAAGGAAGATGTGGTCCATATACGCTATGGAGTATTATGCCTCCATCAGAAAGGATGAATACCCAACTTTTGTAGCAACATGGGCGGGACTGGAAGAGATTATGCTGAGTGAAATAAGTCAGGCAGAGAGAGTCAATTATCATATGGTTTCACTTATTTGCAGAGCATAACAAATAACACGGAGGACATGGGGAAATGAAGAGGAGAAGGGAGTTGAGGGAAATTGGGGGGGAGATGAACCATGAGAGACTATGGACTCTGAAAAACAACCTAAGGGTTTTGAAGGGGCGGGGGTGTGTGTGGGAGGTTGGGGGAACCAGGTGGTGGGTATTATGGAGGGCGCGCATTGCATGGAGCACTGGGTGTGGTGTAAAACTATGAATTCTGTTACGCTGAAAAGAAAAAAAAACTGCAACAAAGCCAGCAATCACCCAAGTACACAAGACATCATCTAGCATCCATTAATCAGTTCACAGGTTGGCAAAGATGCACAAAAATATATTCCTTAATTTGGAAAAAATGTAATAGGAACCAACCATGCAGTAAGAGAGAGGTTAGCTCTGGTGCAGATGCAGGACCGACCTCAAACTGTTACTGCACGTGTATTGGCTGGATGCTCCAGAAAGCAGAGGGAGACAGGAACAGGATGAGGCATGGAAGATATTTTAAAAGACACTAAAGAACTTTCTAAAGATCAAAAACACTATCTTCAGTGAAAAATACACTGAAGACACTGCAGGAAATAATAAATTGGTAAACTTAAATAAAAACTGTCCAAAATGAAGCACAGGAAGAGTCCAGCTCCTGGTTAAAAACCTATACATATATTTTTTAAGTATGACAACCATAAGCCTTTAGACACTCTGACAGCCCCTCCTTGGGCCCTGCAGGAAGCTGCCTTCCCCACCGAGCACTTGGTTCATAGCCAGAGCTTTCCAGTCTCTGAAAAGAGTGATGGTTAAGCACTTGGGTTCATCTGGCTGCACATCCCCTTCCCGTATTTGCATTCTTAGCCCAGGTAGCTTCATTCTTATTTCTTTATTGGTCTTCAATTATTTCTCCTGAGGCCTTCTTTTGGGTGGACATGGATTGGGGAAGGGGGCAGGGAGGATGGGCCTTGAGGGCAGAAGGAAACACAACACACCTGTTCTTACTCTGATTCAGTACCCAGTACTGTTCCCCACTTAGCCTCCCCCACCACCATTGTCTCTCTGATTTCAGTGCTCACAAAACTGTCCAAGCCTTTTGTTGTGTGTGTGTGTGTGTGTGCGCGCGCGCATGCGTGTGTGTGGTGGGGGGGGGACCATCAACCGTGAGCAGACTCCCCACGTCTGTACTGAGCCACTTTACCTCTTCTAGATGTGTTCCATGAGGGGGAATGGAACAGGGAAAGTGGGCACATTCTCCTGTTTTAGCTTCTTGCTTACACCACCACAGAAAGTGATACAGGGCTTAATTCTTATTTTGGGCTATTACTTATATCAGTTACTTCAACACCTGGTAGCTCAGCTTTCTCTTCCCCAGCTCAATGAGCTGACAGCTCAAAGAAAAAAAGAAAAATAACCAACATCCATGATGAAAGAAAAAAATATCAAGTAGTTCAACATTATGCCATTGGAGACAGAAGCAGGAGGGGGTGGCATGCCGAACAGAAATAGAAAAATAGCTCAAGTTGTCTAACTTTGAAAATTATAAATCCACAAATCCAAAAATTTTAATGGATCCCAAGAATAAGTTTTTTACTTTTTCAAGATAAAAACTGTCATTTCCTAATAGTATGACTGTATAAACTTTTCATGGAAAAGTATTTTAGCAACAAAATATGTAACACGGAAAGTTACACAATTATCAAAATAGCCATGTAGGAGAAAACATTTAGAAGAAAAATATTTATAGTAAAAAAAAAAAGGCAGAATTAAATTTCTAGGAATAAAATTTGTAAGATCTGTGCAAAAATCTAACTTTCGAAAATGAAGAGGAATACTTATTCCCTTTTGTGTGATGGTCTTGAAGAAACAATCTCAATTATTAAAATGATACCAAATTACCCTAATACTTATTTTCTTTAATCCTGATAAAATATGCAGTAACTTCAATTACCTAGAAAAGATTAAATTTCATACAAAAAAGAAATGATGTGTTATGGGGAAAAAGGCAGTAATAAGGAAAGACTAGAAAGACTAGCTTTATTATTGGATAAAGCTGCAAGAACAATTCAGTACTGAGAACGAAAGGGCAGATTTCAAAAAAAGACACAGATGTAAATCAGTGTATGACAAACTTTTGTAGCAACATGGGAGGAATATGAGGAGGAACATGAGATGTATGGTCTGACCAGCTTTCTGGGTCAGATGCAATAAAAGATGCAATAAAAATATAAAGGAAAAAAAACCTTTGAAGTCTTTTTTAAAAGATTTTTTAAAAGATTTTTTAAAAAGATTTTTATTTATGTGAGAGAGAGAGAGCACTTGAGCAGGGAGGAGAGAGAGAAAAACAGGCCCCCTGCTGAGCAAGGAGGCCCAGGGGAGACTCCATCCCAGGACCCTGGTATCATGACCAGAGGCGAAGGCAGATGAGCCACCCGGGTGGCCCAAATATTAATTTGTTTTAACGATTTTGATTTATTTGACAGAGTGAGTGAGAGAGAGAGAGAGAGAGAGAATACAAGCAGGGGGAGTGGGAGAAGGAGAGGAAGAAGCAGAGTCTCCACTGAGTAAGGAATCCAAGGCTCCCTGGAAGTGCTCTTAAAAGATTAATCACCAAGGTCTAAGCTCTGCACCAAAACTTGAAACTGCTGATCTGTCCAAGAATGTGATCACCTAAAATTTTTAATGTCAGTATAACAAGTGTATTATAAACAAAGAACAAGTAAGTCTCTCTTACCTTTTGTAAAAAGCATGTATTTCACAAAAAGCACAGTAGAGTTGTATATTAAAAAGTTAATAAGGGACGCTTGGTTGGCTCAGTGGGTTATGCTGGCCTTCAGCTCAGGTCATGGTTTTAGGGTCTTGGGATGGACCCCTGGATGTGGGTGCTCAGCAAGGAGTCTGCTTCTCCTTCTCCCCTGCCCCCCGCCTCATGTGCATGCGCGCTCTAATAAATAAAATCTTAAAAAAAAAAAGTTCATCAAACCAATAAAACTACCAGCCAACAGTAGAACATAAAGTGCATGAATAGGCAGTTCACCACAAAGCATGCGAAATGGTGCTCAGCCTCACTCTTAAGCCAGGAAAATGTAAATCACAACAATGACACAGAGGTATTATTCACCTACAGGATCAACAAGGTAACATTTAGAACTTCCACAGGTCTAATAGGGGTAGCTTTCACATTCTTTGTTGGAGAATGGGGTCAGCTCTTTAGAAGGAAATTTTGTAATTACCATCGATAATAAAAACCCACTTATTCATTGACAGAGCAAGTCAATTTTTAGAGCTATTTCCAAAACATTCTCCAGTATGTTACAGTATTTGCAAGAACGTGTGGTACTGTATTTTTGCATTCATGAGAGAGGGCAGACAACCAATACCCCAGGATGTATGGATTGGTTTAAAAAATTATGTTCCAGTACAGGGGAAAGTTGTGTGGTTGATTACAAAGTAAGATAAGAAATAATTTCCAAATTTTTAAGCTTTCAAAAGGGGCAGAAAAAGGTATTCACTGTGTTTAAAACTGTGGAGGGTATGTTTATAACACATCCATGGTACTACGTAAACTGGTCTATGCAAAGATTATGTCTGGGGTAGGTACAGTTGGATCCAGTCTGAGAAGGGAGGAGCCTAGAAACTGAACGACAAACATATGTCTTCAGCTTTGAAAAGAATCGCTGCAAATTCTTTGCAAATTAAGAAGTTGCAGGTTATCAAAAGTATTCAACGTTAGCTAGCTCGAGGAAATTTGTTCTTAAAATAATTTTATGTTTTCATTCAGGCTAGGAGTTATTCTTGTAGTCTATTTTCAAAGTGCAGAACTTTGGTTTTTTAAAATTTAAAATTTAAAAATTGAGCAATTGTTGGGGTGCCTGGGTGGCTCAGTGGGTTAAAGCCTCTGCCTTCGGCTCAGCTCAAGATCTTGGGGTCCTGGGATGGAGCCCTGCATCGGGCTCTCTGCTCAGCAGGGAGCCTGCTTATTCCTCTCTGCCTGCCTCTCTGCCTACTTGTGATCTCTGCCTGTCAAATGAATAAAATCTTAAAAAAAATAAAAAATTGAGCAATTGTCATTTTAAAGGAGCTATCTAGAGGCCCACTGCATATGTAATTACAGTCTCCCTCATAGTTTTACTTTCTGTCAATTAACTTGCTACCCTGAGTCATTTACCATTTTTTTACTTTGATGTGTTGGTCTCTAATTTACTAGTAAATCCTAATAATGTGATAAAAACTATCATGTAAAATCAAATAAAGATTATACGAAAGGTAGTATGTGTATGTGTAGACTATTGTCAGTGAAATAAACAAAAAATCTAAGAAGCTGAAAGTAGGCAATTTGATTTGTAAAAATCAGGGAAGAGTTTTCCTTGATTTATTCCCTTGTTTCTTAAACCTACACTGGGAAACAAAGAGAGCCTATGTGGAAGGGCAAAACCACCTGCTCACTTTGCCCTGAGTGGATATGAGAACTTGGCTAAGAACTTATTCTACTTCTCATGCTTTTTATGTTGTCTGTTCCTCAATTTGGAGGATTTACGAAGGTTTCCTAATATATCCTCCAAATTGTTAATTTTTTGGTCCTTCCTGCATTGGGCACTGTTTTTATTTCCTAGATCACCAAAGTGCTTTTGTATTAATATTTAATCTATTTACTTAGAGAAAGAAAAGCGAGTATGAACGGTGGGGAGAGGGGGGCAGAAGGAGAAGGACAAAGCAACTTCCTGCTGAGTGGGAAGCCTGATTCAGGGCTTAATCCCAGGACCCTGAGATCGTGACCTGAGCTGTCAGATATCAACCAACTGAGCCACTGAGGCACCCTTAGTTCACTAGTTATTGAAACGAAACCTGTCCGTGCCTTTGACTGACTGCCTATAGGGTGAATGCATGTGAGGGAAGCATCACACTCTTCATTATAGTTTGGGGATGGTCTGATGGAAGTTAATAGAGTATCTTCCCAAAATAAATGGTCTACAATTTCAGATGTTTGATGCTAGGACACTTTGCAAAATATTATTAAACACAATTGGAGGAATTAAAGACTTGCTATCTTAAGACATTTGTTCGTATATACCAACTTTGCAAGAACAAATTCTAAATGATCATTTCCCAAAGCTACCACAATTTCATACAGCGAGTAGGGTATGTAGCCAACACTGTTAGGACATTAGGAAGACTTCAGCCTTTCTAATTCATAGCCGTGCAGAAGGAAATATTTTCTTCTATGCAAACAGCATTACTGATAATTAATGCAATGAGTAAAAATAAAAATACAATTCACCTATATGAATAAAGATGTCCACTGCATCATTCCTATACTAGGTTTTTGTAAAAAGTTGGAAATAGTCTAAAAATGATTCCATAATCATCTTACCTCAATATAATGCAACATTATGCAAACACCTCAACATGGAAATATGAAATATTAAAGCAAAAACACATACAATGGTATTGATCATAACTCATTAAAATATTAGGCATCTCTGGGGCTTAAACTTGTGCCTTGCTGTATTTTCGGCTATCACCTCCTTCAATATGCATGGCTTCTCAAAGAATTGGTGTAGTCATCAAAACTTAGTAGGGAGAAAAAGGTCTTATGAAATGGACATGGATTACACAACGTATTTTGTCTTCAGTGCGCTTCTGTAATTTAGTGCTTGGAAGAGCCACTACTGAAGGCCTGCCCTGGGAGGGAAATGCACCCCATTTATTTTCCGAATGTAAACAGCTATAAGACTACATGGCCGTGCAGACTGGTGACGACATAAGAATATTATCCTCAGCCTCAGGATAATATGGGTCCAATGGCAAGGAGAGTCCACGGGTATCTCTTAAATCTTATTACTGAATGTGAAAATCTAAACTTATATCCAGATAAATTTGAAGTATTGGGTTTAACAAGAGATTTTTTTAAAAGATTTTATTATTTATTAGACAGAGATCACAAGTAGGCAGAGAGGCAGGCAGGGAGAGAGGAGGAAGCAGGCTCCCCGCCGAGCAGAAAGCCCGATGTGGGGCTCAATCCCAGAACCCTGAGACCATGACCTGAGCCGAAGGCAGAGGATTTAACCCAGTGAGCCACCCAGGTGCCCCACAAGAGACATTTTTTAAAGAGTTTATTTGACAGAGAAAGAGAGAGAGAGAGAGTGAGAAAACAAGCAGGGGAGAAGGAGGGAGATGCAGGCTCCTGGCTGAGCAGTGAGCCTAGTGTGGGGCTCAGTCCCAGAACCCTGGGACGTGACCTGAAGGCAGACGCTTAACCCGCTGAGCCACCCAGATGCCCCAACAAAGTATTTTTTACAAGCCATCTCCATAGGGATCCCTTAAAAAGCAAACTCTACTCTATTTACTATTAGTTCACTGGGAAATTTTAGTTGAAATAATGTCTTAATCTGACCCTTTGTTGCATAGATTGAGATATATGTGTGCTGGGAAGTAAATTTTGAATTAATCTAATTCATTCAATTGGTCATTTTTCTGTTCAAGCTCTACAAGTTCAGTAGTAGTTTCTCTGTGATATTGTTTGTTCTTTGCAACAAATGACAAGAATTTTTTAAAAATTTTTCTTTATGGATTTGAGAGAGATAGAGATGGTGCAATTGAGTGGGGGGTGGGTGGAGAAGCAGAAAGAGTGAGATGCTCTCAGGTAGGCTCCCCGCAGAGCACAGAGTTAGATGGGGGGGCTTGATCCACGGATCCCGAGATCATGACCTGAGCTGAAAACAAGAGTCGGACGCTGAATCGACTGAGTCACCTGGGTGCCCCTAGAATTCTGTTATTCTTCAATATATATTCTCACTGCTGAACTCGTGATTTACATTTCAGTTTTTACTCGCAGAATTCTCTGAAGTATTACTTGCTCTGAGAAGAGAGATTCGTCTTGTTCCTGGCGGGCCAGTGGCTCATAAAACCCTCTATTAGGGGAAATGCATGCCCAACCCAGTGGTCTGGTCTTAGATGCCCTTCCACAATCTAGATCAGCTTACATCAGCTTCTCTCTTCCCCTTTCCCAGAGCAGTGCTGCAAGGCCGGCCAGAGACTCCCATGAATGAGACAGCAGAAGAATCCAGATCGGACTTTTCAGCTGAAAAATATGTGACTTAGCCTCTTAGCTGCTTATTACAGAGGCACAGATGCCTCCCCGAAAGCTTAACAGAAGGTGGGAAACTTTATTTTAAAGCTTCATCTGTGCAGAAAAAAAAAAACACATATCCCTTCAGTTTATAAAATTTGTTTATTCAACTAAGCAGAGTGGCTAAAGATTGAGTTAAAAAATCTTCATAGAAGCTTGCCTTTTACTTCATTTACCTATTAATTGTAAGAACATTCAATGAAAGAATCATAAATTTAGGAGAGATGGTCTCCTTTGAACTTATTAGGTCTATTGTTATTATTTATCTTCTAACTGAATAAACTGAGTTTTTCTGGTTATTTCACTATACCTACACAATATAAACCATCATTCACCTATAATCAGAATGCATGTATGTTTAAACACATTTTCTTAATGCTCATTGGAAAACTATTAAGTGTCTCCTAAAAAAATACATAGTAAACACTTGTTTTTGATGGAAAATGGTACTTAGTTTATATCCAATGAAAGACTGAATTTTTAGCATAAGCATTTCTAACACTCTCTCCATATCAACTTTGCCACTAGGTTGGAAGTTTAAAGAATGGTATATATAAAATAAGTGACTAGGGTAGAAGGAGGACATCTATCTAGCCAGATGGATCAGGTAAATTCATTCCAACCATAGATAAATAAAAAAGATGTCACAAGTGGATCATCTCACCTTTTTACCAGATGTGAGATCTCTAGACTCACAGCTTACAGCCTGGCATACTTATTCCATCTATTTTATTGAACACCTATGGCAGACACAGAGTCAGATATCAAGTTTCAAACTGCTATTGGGATTTAAAAACACCACAATTCTTTTTCTGAAGCTTCAAGTCCAGTGGGTCTAGGAAGGCCTGCCAATTAACCATGAAAATACAGTCCTACTTGCAATGCAGCATAAGTAGGTACAGTGTGTCACAGGACTTAAGTGAATACTCACTGATTGCTTCAGGTAGGTTAGGGGATAGCCTGCCACCTCCATCCCTCATCACATTTGTTTTTGGATAATGAAGAGACGTGTTTTTGTGTGAACTGAGGAGAGAGCGTTTCACAAAGAGGATACAGTTTATGCCAAATACTGAGACCGGAAGGTCTGCAGGTGCTATGGGGCCCGACCACTCGTAGTGACCAAGTGTGGATTCCCCTTGCAGGTGTGGCAAAGGTTAATGCTTAAATGATCTTATAAACTATGTGAAGGCAATTCAGTTCACCCTGTAGAACTGTCAAGTTTGGAGAATGACATGACCAGCTCTTCCTTTGGGGAGACCGGGAAGAGAGGTTTTTGCATGAGCAGAGGACAGGGAGCATAGTGTCGGGCAGTCCCCAAGGACAGCGCACGAGCCAGGTACTAAGAGTCAAAGGAGGAGGGGAATGAAAGGTCCTAAGACCTTGGACCAACAGTCAGGAAAAGTACGTGGGTTTAGAATGAGCAGTAACCTCCTGTCACAAGACAGCCATCCTGGAAGACCTGACATGGAAGAAACTGGGAGATTAAATGCCTGAGGCTTTCTTTTCATTGCCACCTCCTGCTGAGGCTTTCCACTGGCCAACCCCGATCTGAAGCCAGAGAGCTCAGAGCCAGGTGGAGGTGAATCTTGGAGGGCAAGCCAAAAACATCTAGTATTGTGGTGGTTCTAATTTAATAATGTAAAAGTTGGGGTTAGAACGGGTGGCATTTAAAAAATAAATAAGACGTGGAACCATTAGGATGTGGCGTAACTACCAAATGTGTCGTAAATCATCGTCACATACGACTCCAAGATTGCCAGCTTGGGTAACTGAGAGGTGATCAGGTGGCTGATATAGGACTGACATCTTGCTCCTTCTGCGGATCTGAACCATTCCACTCCTAGTTCTAGGTCATCACCCTCCCATCCTTATGTGTAGGCTCGTCCTCTTTTGAAGTTTATATTAGTAACTACATCATAGCCCTTCTTACCCGGTCATCTAGTAGGCTCATGACCCCACCACTTCTATGCATCTGCGAGCAGAATCCTAGCTTGTACTTCTCATCTTTGTCCACTCCTAGGTGACTGCAAGATCCATATACATTAGACTCATCAAAAACTACATCTAGTTTCAGCTATTCCATCCCTGGAGGACATCTGGATCTTACCATCACCCAGCACCTCTATACTTAAAAAACATTTTCTTTCTTCATTATATATCCTCAATTCTATCTCAGAAATATTGCCTAGCAGTACTAACTCTCATAATCTTTTGTTCTTCCAGCCATCTCCTTTAGTAGGTCTTGCATATACTGTCTAAATACATTAATTAGGGTGCCTGGGTGGCTCAGTGGGTTAAGCTGCTGCCTTCGGCTCAGGTCATGATCTCAGGGTCCTGGGATCGAGTCCCACATCGGCTCTCTGCTCAGCAGGGAGCCTGCTTCCCTCTCTCTCTGCCTGCTTCTCTGTCTACTGTGATCTCTCTCTGTCAAATAAATAAATAAATAAATAATCTTTAAATACATTAATTAAATGCCATACAAGATACACAGGTATCTCAGAGGAAACGGCATTTATTCTGCCTATCAAAGTCAGACTTCACAAAGAATGTAAATGTAATCCTTAACTTGAATACTGGAAGATTACAAGTTTCTTAGTTCCACAAAAGGCAGAAGGGAATTCTATAAAGAGAAGATTATGCTCAACCATATGAAGGTATAAAATACTACGCATGTTAGAAATTGCAAGTAGTTCCTTGTTAAATAGAATGATCGAGTAAGGGATGGCAGAATCCCAAGGTAGAAATAGAGAAATTTATAGGAGATAAAAATAATTAAAGGAAACAAAAATAATAATTATGTGTTTATTTGACAGAGAGAGATACGGCTAGAGAAGTAACACAGCAGAGGTAGTGGGAGAGGGAGAAGCAGGCCCCCTGCAGAGCAGGGAGCCTGACTCGGGGCTCGATCCCAAGTACCTGGGACCATGACCCAAGCCGAAGGCAGACGAAGGCCCAATGACTGAGCCACCCAGGTGCCCCTATTTCTTTCTGTTTTTAGGGCTACTAGAATTGGGAAAAATATGATCACTATCAATGCATCAATTCATAATAGATAGCTAATAAAATTGATAAATATCCACTCATTAATATGGAGACTGGCATATAAAACAGGCATATACATGAACATAACCTTGCCTATTATATGAGTCAGGTTGACCTGCCATAAAAAAAACACTGCTGCCATAAAAAAACATCATAGGCTGCATGGTTTAAAAAAAGGAAATTTATCCTGTTAATAGTCTGAAGCTGAAGAGTATAGGGGTTCACACACGGACACAGGCCAGCTCTCTGGTATCTCCTCTTATATGGACACTCACAGGATCACAGGATCATCCTGTGACCCTATTTGCCCTTAATTATGCTCTACTCTAAGCCACAGTGTAGGTTAGGGCTTCCACATATAAATTTTGGAGGGACACAAACATTCATTCCATGGCATTCCACCCTGACCCCAACATTCATGTCCTTCCCTCATATACAATACCTTCATTCTATCCCAATAGCCTCAGAAGTCCTAACTTACTCTTACATCAACTGTCAAGTCTAAGGGCCCAAGACTCATATTTCTCACTAAATCCATAAATCATGGAGTGAGACTCCATGAAGGATTCAGCTCGAGGCACAAATTCCTCTCCAGCTGTGAACCTGCGGAACCACAGAAGTCACGTGCTTCCAAAATATATTGGTGTGGTGGGCATAGGATAGATATGCACAAAGGGAAAAAGTGGAAGGACAAAGGAGGCAATGAATGCTGAAGCAAGTTGAAACCTAGCAAGGTAAACCCTATTAGATTTTGTTTAAAAATGACCCTCCAGGTTGATGTTCTGTCCTCCAGGTCCCCTGGACTGGCCACATCACCCCTTTGGCTCCGTGGGGTAGCACTGCCTGGACAACAGTGGGCCAAAGCCTTGCCTCTGAAGCACTGGGGAGTGGCATTATGGGCCCCCAAATCCCAGACGCCCACTTCTTGAATTCAAGGGGGAACCAGACTTGCCCCCTGGACCTGTAGTGATCTCTGATGATCTCTGAACCAACTTTGGGTCATTCTTCCTTTTTCTTGAAGGATAAAACATGTTTGAATCTGAAGAGCTCTATGGTCCCCTACTGTAGAACCCAAAAACCCAGATAGCCTTGCTTCATCTCCGTCTATCTCTGACCCTTCAGTTCAAAACCGGCTGTGTTTCTCCTGATACAATTCCACCTCTATTTCTGTCTTCTGTTGAGAAAAATGATCCAATCAGTGATTTGCATCCATACCAGTCTCCTCACCAAGTGTTTGCTCAGCCACACCCTTAGTGTTCTTTTTAGAAGTTTTTCAGTTTTTCTAATATGGTTAGGCTACGAATTTTCCGAAATCCTCAAGTTGTGGTTCCTTTGCTTAACAATTCCTTCCAATTAATTCTCTCCTCTTGCATTTTACTCTAAGAGGTAAGGAAAAAACCCCAAACTACTCTTACATTAATTTGCTTAGAAACTTCCTCAGCAAAATATCCCATCTAATTGCTTGCCAAATTCCAATTTCCAGAAAATGCTAAAGCACAATTCTAAGTTCGAGCCTACTCTACACCAAGAGCTATACTTCCTCCGGTTTCCAGTAAGTTCCTCATTTCCATCTGTGGCCTCAACATAAGGACCCTTCATGTCCTTACTGCTACCAACATCCTGTGCATATGGGCACATATTTTCTAGGACTAAAGCTTTCTCTCCAGCTCTTTTCTTTCTGCACCCTAACCAGAATCATCCCTCCTGTCCATTTTTCTATCAACAGTTCCTCCCCAACAATCTAGGTTTTCCTAACACGTACCTCTGAAGTCATCCAGCCTCTTCTCATTATAGTTCCAAAGCTGTTTGCACATGCTTAGGTATTTAATAACAGCAGTACTCCACTTCTCAGTACCAAGATCCACATTATGCAGTCTTGGCTGCCTTAACAGAAACCATAGGTTGAGCGGTTGAAGAGCAGACATTTATTTTCTTGTAGTTCTGGAGGCTGGAAAGTCTCAGATCTAGCTTCTGGCAGGATTTGGCTCATGGTGAGAACACTTTTGCTGGCTCACAGATACATACTTGGTCCCCACATGGTGTTCCTCTGAGGGACTATCAAATGTCTGGTGTCTCTTAGATGAACACTAATCCTATGGGGTCAGAGCTCCAGCCTATTGAATACATTTATCTTTCCTTTCTTATTCTAAATATGGCCAACCACACTGGAGGTTAGGGCTTCAACTGGAGTTTTAGGGTTACAAGCATTCAGTCCCTAACACATAGCTACAGCTAAGCTGTTGAAATAGTGAGGTCAATTATTCTATGCACATAATTGGCCATTTTATGGACACATTGGCCAATTCTGCCAAATGCTAAGCCTTACTCTTTTTAGTTTCCAAACGAAACACAAGGTCTACTTTTTCTTGTTTATGGTCAAAATACAGAGAGTTGATTTTCAAAATTTCTCACATCCCTCATTCCACAGTTGAGTTCTGGATGCTTTTATGTTTTTTTTTTTTTTTTTTTTTTAGTCAAAAATTTCCCTTAGCAGATGTCCGTGACAGATTGTGTAAAATGAGACCATTGATAGGTGGACGTTATTGAGCAGAGGGCTGCTGCCGCTCTTCCTCAAGAATTTGCCAGACCAGACCAGCAGCTGAACAAGTCCATTAACAAGTTGGAACCTCTGAAGTGCTATACAAACCGAAGAGCCTTAGAATGTGTAACACACGGCCTCATAAAATCCCATCAAAATGCCTCAAGAGTTTTCATTCTGTCTCTGTACCAGAATCTCCATTTAAGACCAAATCAGACTAACGGCATCACCACTGCACTCTTCCCTTCATCTCATGAATTCAACTGAGGCTTGCTGAGTGCCATTCAGCTCATGTTTGTTTTTCATTATAAAGTCACAAAATTCACTTGAAATGAATGGAAGATTCTGTGTTGTCTAGTCTGGTCCTTCTGACTTGCCAGCCAAGCATAGCATTTTAATGTCAAACGCAGAGCTCTGATTGGAGTGTAGTGTGTCTTCAGTCAGCTCTGTAGTTTATCCAGATGGAGCTGGTTTCACCCAATGTGTCATTTTTATATTAAATGAACAGTTTCACCATTAAGCACTAAGGGAAAAATGAACTTGTTTTTATTCCTTTGTGAATGAACTCAGGCTCTCTTTGAAGCACTGAAAAAGTCTGGAGAAACACTTTGGGGGGTTTTAGGATCAAGATACTCACACTTGGAGAGTATCTCTTCTAATAAATTAATCAAAGCATCTTTAATTTTTCTGACTTTTTCCTTTTTGTCTAACTCAAACAGGAACTTCCCTGAAATTGACTATCAACATGTTTCCATAAATCTAATTAGAGTAACTGAGGAGAATCTCTCCCTCCTCTAGGAGACACATCTCAGATGTTAACTTGTTCTTTCTTCCCTGGTGCTCCCTGGCAAAGTGAGGGCACAGATCCTGGAGTTCAGAAGTGTGGGTTGATGATTAATGATCATATAGCAAGTACTTCTAATTGCTCCTAATGAGCCCTTCATGCCTCCTTCTGAGCACCTTAATCCAGACACTCATTTTCTCTTTACACTTGTCTACACTATTAAATGAAGCTCCTCAGGGGAAGGACGGGTCTTAAATAGCTTTACATTCTTGGGACCTAAGACATTGATCAGCACATAGTGAATAGCAAAAACATTTAATTTCAGGTAGTATTTGGGAGCACTAAAGAGCATATCTTCCAAGTCAAACAGATGGAGATCTTTAATTGGAGGTATGGCTCTACCACTGGAAAACTAGATGACCTCAGGCACATGCAGTCAACACCTGCTGTTCTCATTCCTACCATGACCCCCCTACCCTTCTTTCTGTTAAGGAACTCTGAGTTTTTTCACCTCCTTCTGAGGAAAGAGGATGTGGATTGGGTGGTCTGTCTGACTTGATGTGCAGTTGGTAAGAAGGTCATGTGATTCAGGTCAAATAATCTATATTTGGCTCAAAGATAGGCACATCATTCAAGTCTGGCTTTTGTGTGTAAGCCCAGGGTCTAAAGTTCCTCAAAAAATTAAAAATAGCTATATCATATAATCCAGTAACTCAACTGCTGGGTATTTGCCCAAAGAAAACAAAAATACAAATTTAAAAAGATCTCTGTACCACCCCTACATTTATTGCAGCATTAATAGCCAAGATATGGATGCAACTCAAGTGTACACTCTTAGATGAATGAAGCAGACTGTATGTGTGTGTGTGAGAAATGAAACATTGTTCAATCAGCCATTAAAAAAGAATGAAATTTTGCCATTCATGACAATATGGATGGGCTTAGAAAGTATTACAGTAAGTGAAGTCAGAGAAAGACAAATACCACATGATTTTACTTATGTGCAGAATCTAAAAGATAAAATAAGTGAATCAACAAAACGGACTCCAGAGAACTCTTGGTTGCCAGAGGGGAGGTGGATGGTGAGGGTGGGCGAAATAGGTGAAGAGATATAAACTTCCAATTACAAAATAACTAAGACACCAGGATGAAAAGTACAGCATAAGGAACACAGTCAATAACATCATAGTAACTTGTCTGGTGACAGGTGTTTACTATTTACTACACTTACGTGGTGAGCACTGTGTAATGTACAGAATCCTTACATCACATATTAGACACCTGAAACTAGTGTAACTGTGTGTCAATTAGACTTCAATTAAAAAAAAAAACTGGGGAAGAGAAGCTCCTGTCAAACGACAAAACCAAAATAATTTAGTTACAAGTTTGATGTCCTTATTCTAGGGATACAATCCAGGGACAGGGGCAGGCAGGGTTGGGGGATTACAGGGCCTCCCAGCTGGTATTAGAAGAGGCTCCGCAGAAACAGGGGCGTGCTTGGCTAGGAGGTCCAGGGATTTCCTCATAAGCCTAGCAGGTTCTCTTCTTGTAGTTAGGCAAGCTAGCTACAGCGGAGTTAGAGGACTGTGATTGGTGTATGTTAGGATTCCTTGACAGGTATTTCTGGTAAGAGCAGGCAGACTTAGGTTTTGATTTGTGATGAGGGTTGCTAGGACGGCCTCCATTTTGGGAGTCCCCATTGAGGAATAAAGTCTATCACTCACTTTACTAGGAGTTAGCAGAAAGGATGAGGTAGAAAGAGGGTATGTAGTTGTCCTCTCAGAAGAAACAAAATGGAAACAACATAGGTCCCGATACAATCATTCGAACACCAAGAATGCAGACATTGTCTGGATTCTCTGGAATGTTTAACAACACACACTAATAAATTCCCTTTAAATATTCAAAGCGTTTTCATTATTTTTTTGATATTAGTCATTGAAAGGATCCTGACTAAGCCATCAAGTTATTTAAACTCTTTTAGATGCAGTGTCTACATATATAAAGAAAATAGGGAACTTACAATTGGATTAAGGGGTTTTAATATAAAATTATACATTATATACTGAGACAGACTCAAATGCCAGATACTCCTAGAGTTGTATGTTCCAGGCTCTGTTCTAAATGCTTTATACATATTAACTCCTTAATCTCTGTAACAAGGCTTTGAGTTAGTTATTTTGCAGATGAAGAAATTGTTTACAGCCATGGAGCTCTTAAATGGTAAAGGTAAGGAATGAAGCCTGGAGAATCTGGCTCCAGGTTATGTCTTCATCACTGTGCCATACTGTCTCTCAGCAAGCTTATGAAGAGCCCCTCCCCCACCCCATGTTCTCTAGAGACTCGGAGCTTGTCACAAAGTAGGGATTCTGCAGGATTATTTTAGCTCCTATTATTTTTAGGTGTTCATTTTATGTGAACTGTTTATCAACTGTTCCACCTTTCTAGAGTTGATGTTTTATATATGTATTTTTTTGTTTTTGTTTTGTTTTTTAAGTAAGCTCCATACCAAGCATGGAGCCCAACATGGGAACTCGAAGTCATGACCCTGAGATCGAAAACGGAGTTGAGATCAAGAGTCAGACTGAGCCACTCAGGCACCACAACTGAGGCTATTTTAAAGCAATTGTTCTCACATTGGAGTCTGCACCCAAATCAACTGCAGAGTGTTTAAGCTGGGACTACTAGACTCGCCCCAAGAGCTGACGTCATTGGACTGGATGCGGGCCAGTCATTAGCATTTCCAAAGAGTTTAAGATGATGCTGATGTAACTGACCCCAGTTTTGACCCCTTTGAAAACCATTGCTGCTAAGTTACCTGGCGCCAAGCGTGGCCACACTTTTTCATTTATCGTTATCTTTACTCTCTCCCACCCCCAAAGTTAGCAAATGAAGAGACTCAAAAACGATAAAAATTTAAAATAATGTAAATTCATCCCATTCTGTAATGCAGTTTCTTGGGAGTTCCCCATCAACTCTTACCTCCCTGTATCCTCTCGAGATTTAAAGCTTTGAAACGGTTTCTTGTATTGATACGATTGATTCCTACTCCTTAGGATAGTACCATCCTGCCCTGCTAAGAGTTGCTGGGGTGTGGAAAAGAACGTTATTTTGTTTTTCCAATTCTGTGTACAGCATGATTTTAAATTATCAGAAGGTGGGGGAAGAGACTAATATCGCCTCCCTCACTGACCCCTGACACTCAAACTCCTTCAGTGGGAACTTAGACTTTGATTTCTAAATTATGGGTGTTCCTAATGGCACAATAGTTTAAATTCATAGAAAGATATAAATGACTCAACCTTTAAGTCCAGACTTTACAATGCTATGACTGAGAAAATCTACTCAATAACCCAAAATTCCTGTTTTCACTCCACCTGTGGGTTAGGACCACCCATTCTCCTTGGAAAGTTCTGCAAAGCTCTGTGGGACTTTCCAAAATGGAAAGCATTGTGCATGCTGAGACAGTGCCCCTTCTGAGAAAGTTTATGTTTCCTACCCCGCTCTGCCACTACTCTCACCAAAATTCCACTTCATCTGGTCTCAGAACAAGGGGGAAATGAAGGGTGTCCAAGTAGAAAAAGGTACATTTACCTTTCATTAAACACTAGGTCTCTCTCTCATTTTTTAATATTGTATTCATTTGTGAGAGAGAGAGAAAGAGAGTACAAGCAGAGGGAGCAGCAGGCTCTCCACTAAGCAAGGAACCCTGTGTGGGACTTGATCCCAGGCCCCTGGGATCATGACCTCGGAAGAAGGCATATGCTTAACCCACCGAGCCATCCACGTGTCCCATACGAGTTCAATTCCTGTCACCTGAGCAAGTGCGGGCGCGTGTGCGTGCGTGCACGCACACACACACACACACACACACACACTCCCACAAGAAAACAGAACCAAAACCAAACCAAACAAACAAAAAAACCCTGTCCCAAAAAGCTCATGAAAATAATTTCTTTATCTTCTGACTTAACAGCTCTTTATCTGTTACACAGGGATTCTCAATGCAAGTAGAGAAAAAAGATTCATCAGTCCTAGAAGCTTTCTTAAAGCTTTGCAAGCTGTCCTCACTTCTCTCCTTACATAGTGAAATCCTGACGAAGAGAGGTTTTTGAGGGGAGCGATACAGCTATCAGGAGTGCGTGGGTGGAAAAGCAAACAAACATATATTGAGACTCCTTCCTAGGACAGTAGGACAAACAAACATATATGGAGATTCTTCCTAGCCAGCAAAGCTGGCTACAGAGTAAACTCACCTGAAAAGCGTTCAGTAAAACACCCACGCCCTGACAACAAAACAAAACCAACACAAAGATCTGAAAGTGGGAATAGGGAGGAGATGCTGTCGTTTGGATTTTTATATATATTTTAGCTTCTATATTACTCACTCTGGCTGCCGTAACAAAATACAACAACCTAGACAGCTTAAACAAATAAAAAAATGTGTTTCTTACCGTTCTGGGAGTTGTGAAGTCCGAGATAAAGAGGCAGGCAAGGAGGCACTTCTTTGGAGGCCTCTGCTCTTGACTTCTAAGTGGTTGCCCCCTGGCTTTGTACCCATGTGACTTAGTCACGTGTGCAGGCTCTGGGGAGAGGGAAAAAGAAAAAGCTGTTGTCTCTTCATTTAAGGGTACCAATTACATTTTGAGGCTCCTGCCATCATGACCTTGCATAACCCTAATCACCTCCCAAAAGCCCCAGCTCCAAATTCTGTCGCACTGAGAACCATTCAGCAAACAAGTTTTGGAGGAAACACTGAATTGCTTTCCAGGTGGTTTCAACATATCATCAGAAAAAGTGATCTATCAACTGCAAACCAACCGTTGACTTGTTTTGTGTTTTTAACTTTTCCATGGCCCCTCAAACTAGGCAATACAAAGAATCTCCGAGGAAGGTGTTCCATAAATATGTGTTGGATAAATAAATTGTGCCATATAAGGCAGAGGGCTTTCAATAATATTCTTGGCATGCCATTATAACATAATAGGAATCACTGGTTTACAATTCTGAATCCTACTCTGGATTGCTAGAGAACATTTCTCCCTACTTTCACTACCTAATTTCCAACAACTTTTAATCTTTAATCTCCAATTTTTATTTTTATTTTTTATCACTAATTTTGATCTTACATTATGACCATAACCAGAAATATCAAACAAAATCATCAACCTTGCAAAAAAAGGCATCATAACAGTTACCTACATATCAACAGTTATGTGATTTATAGATTAAGACAAAATTTTTTTTTCCTTTTTAAAAAATTTTTTTAAAGGTTTTATTTATTTGACAGACAGAGATCACAAGCAGGCAGAGAGGGAGGAGGAAGCAGGCTCCCCGCTGAGCTGAGAGCTCGACGACTCAGGGCTCAATCCCAGGACCCTGGGATCATGACCTGAGCCCAAGGCAGAGGCTTTAACCCACTGAGCCACCCAGGTGCCCCAGATTAAGACAAATTTCAAAATCATGCTCTCCTTTTTGAGTGGAAGAAATACCAAAAAATAACATATAGACCACAATTGTTACATCAAGAGAGCAGAAAAAACAGTACCCATTCAATTGTTTTTCAAATGAGGATTCTTTTTACTACATATAGAAATTAGGGTTTTTTTCTATGTATAGAATCGGCTTTTAGTATATCAGAGACTTTCTTAAACTCTCAATACCACATATTGAGTACGTTAGATTTTAAATCACGTCCACTGATTAACTAGGGATAGGTTAATGTGTCCTTTACTCATATATGGAAGTTCAAAGATACCTATTATCCTTTCCTGGTTGTAGTAATATTATTAGGGAGAAGAGAGAGCAAGATTCAGGTATTTTATGGACCCAATGTCTTAGTTCCTGGATTCAAACATTTTCTGCTACAAAATATTACCTTCTTCCAATTAAAAAAAATCAGTAGGATATTCTTAAAAACAGCAGATATGAACTTAAGTATTATTTTTAGCTTCCTGAAAATTAATATATTGTTTTAATAAACTCTTCCTACTACTGAATGTCACTATAAAGAATCATCTGCCAGTGTTCACACGTTCAAGAGAATGTATTAACATTTATTACAGCAAATGTCCTCATTAATATTTTATAGAATGGCTGGCACAGAAAGTAGCATTAAATCTCTGAGAGGCTGCTGTCTTGTTTATTTTTTGCTTTTCCTTGAATTCTGTAGTGGCAGTAGAGGACCAAAGTTTGTAGGTGATTCCACTGAATTTTAGACAAATTTAGAGTAACAGTCACTACTTTTAACTTATTTATTATTTGCTACCTTTCCAATTCTAAATACAGAATGTTAGCCAGTAAGGAGATAAAATATTTGGGTTACAACAAGAATAGGTAAATAACCACTAAGCTTTTAAAGGAACCCTTGAATGTGGATCTTCTTATGTTAGACACTGTGAGGCATGATTTTAGTTTGATGGACCTTTATCCCTCTTGCGTATCTTTACGATAGAGCAGCACTTTTTAACAGAATATTCTGCACTGATGGAAATGTTCATTCTGGTAGAAATGTTCCCTATCTGCTGCATGTTATGCTATGATAGGCATCTGGCACATGTAGCTTTGAACACTTGAAATGTGCCTACCAAGACCCGGGAACTAAGCTTTTAAATTTTATTTAAATTTAATTGATTTAAATTTAAATGTTGTGACTCAGGGCCACAAAACTGGACAGAGTAGCCATTGAGGGTATAGTGGTTATAAAGTTTAAAAGTAATTTTCTCTGTAGCTCTTTGCAGTTGAGTGTGGCCATGTATCATGGTTACGATTGATGAGACTGTATCTCAGAGTCTAGTCATGAGGGCAAAACCACTTGATATATAATAATAACAACAATAATAATATTACGAAGATGATGGCTGCATAATTGTTGGAAAGTCTGAGTGTTCTAATTTATCACTTAGGAATGTGTTCTGTAGCAAGAAACAGCTTTCAGGAAATCCATAAAGGATTGTATTATCATCAATGGAATAGATCTACCTAGAACCACTGAAAAAATGGTAATTCCTTATGAATCTTAAATAGAATTCAAATAAAGAAGAAAATAGTCTGACTTTTCCAGGATCTTTCCAATGATGTTTCCTTCTATTTTTGACTTGCTCATTATCGTGCTTTTGTTATTATTATTATTATTTTTCCCTGTCATCTTTCTCCCTGAAACACTGCCTTAGTACACTGTCACTGGCAATATTTCAACGAGTAGGAAAAGCTAACTCTATTCAGTAAGGAATAATTCCCTAGGTTAGTCTACTTTTAGGATCACACTGCTCAAAGTAATAAATTCAATATTAGAAAAGTTTAACATTAACTTATTGGAAAAACGTGAATGCTTTGAGTTTGTTCTGACAAATAAGACATGAAAACAAAGATCTGTATGGTTAAATAATGTTGCAAGGCCTTTAAAATCTTCTAAATAGGCAATAAGTATGGACAATGATAGAGTGAATAATAGAGAACATTATTATTCTACTGATTAGAAATGTTTGATGGTTTCCTTTTTTTTAAAAAATTTATTTATTTGTCAGAGAGAGAGGGAGAGAGAGAGCGAGAGAGCACAGGCAGACAGAGTGGCAGGCAGAGACAGAGGGAGAAGCAGGCTCCCTGCCAAGCAAGGAGCCCGATGTGGGATTCGATCCCAGGACGCTGGGATCATGACCTGAGCCGAAGGCAGCCGCTTAACCAACTGAGCCACCCAGGCGTCCCGTGATGGTTTCCTTTTTATCTAAAAAGATAAATCCCAAATTTCAAAGCATAATCATCACTATTTCTATAAACTATCTATGGCATCTCCCTCTCCTTAATTAATTAATTAATTAACACAGAGAGGGAGAGAGTGAGCATTGTGGGGAGGGGCAGAGGGAGAGGAAGACAAACTCACGCAGACTCTGTTCTGAGCACAGAGCCTGGATGCAGGGTTTGCTCTCATAACCCTGAGATCAGGACCTGAGTCAAAATCAAGAGGCTGACACCTAACCTACTGTACCACCCAGGTGCCCCTTCCTCCTGTCTTCACACGCTTCATGTTCTGTTTCCTCCTAACTCTTCATCATTAAAGGGAAATGCTCCCTGTTTGCCTACTTCCCTGCCTTGTACTTCCTTTAGCCTGATTCTTCTTCTGCTCTCTGTACTAGCAAACTAGTTGACCTTGAGTTTGAACTTGAACAGGCACTTCCCTTTCCGTAACAAAGACAGCCTCCATCACATTCAGTTCAGTTATTTTCATTACATTCAGTGATTTTTTTCCTTCTCTATCAGTAGAATCTATATTCTAAAAAATTATGGAAGTGTTTGCTAATCTCTTTATCCAAAATATCATGTCTACTATGTAACAAGCTTCAAGAAATGTTTGATAAATTAGTTTATCAATTAGCTCAGGCCAAGTTAGGCTGACTTAAAACACACACACACACACACACACACACACACAACTTAGTATGTCTTCATTCTTGACAATCAAAGTTTTGTTTTTTTTTTAAGATTTATTTACTGGACAGAGAGGGATCACAAGTAGGCAGAGAGGCAGGCAGAGAGAGAGGGGGAAGCAGGCTCCCCGCCGAGCAGAGAGCCCAATGAGGGACTTGATCCCAAGACCCTGAGATCATGACCTGAGCCGAAGGCAGAGGCTTAACCCACTGAGCCACCCAGGTGCCCCGAAAATCAAAGTTAATTTCAAGGTCAAGTTATATGTCTGACAGGTTGGTTGTGGTTCTGCTCCATCTTGTCTTCATTCCAGGCCTCAAGCTAAAGGAACAGCCCCTGAGACATTACTGGTCTCAAAAGAGAGCCAGGGGAGAGGTGGTAGAAACATGCATTGGTTCTTAAAGCTTCTTCTTGGGAGTGGCCACTTACAGTCATAACGTATTGGCTAAAGCAAATCATGCAAGACATCCATGGAATGAAATATAAAATCTTTCCATGAGGAAGGAAAAAAATAATCATAAGGCAATTTAAAATAATCGTCCATAAAAACCCAAAGCTTATTAATGACATGTTAGATATCAGGCACTGTACTAAGTACTTTACATAAATTATTCCCAATACAAGGAACTTGAGGTTCCTAGAAGTCGAGTCATTTATCAAGCCATACAACTAGTACATGGCAGCCAAGTGATGAAGATAGTTTAATTTGAAGATTAAGCAGACGAGTCTTCAAATTTCTTCCCCACAAAAGATCAATGAATACATATAATTCTCAAGAAAATGAGCAGATCTAAAAGCAGCAGGCTGCCTGTCAAAACCATGGTTTTGGTTATTAACTAGATGATGAGGTACACATGCTCTCACATAGCCTGTCACACACATCTTTGTCCTGGGTAGTGGTTCTTAACCAGGGCCAACTTTGCCCTGCAAGGGACTTTTGACAATGTCTGGAAACGTTTTTTCATGTCAGTGCTGGGAAGGGGGATGGGGGGGTTGCTACTGCCATCCAAATGGTAGAGCTGGAAAACATCCCACAATGTACAGGTTAGCCCTGCAACCAAGAAGCATTTGGCCCCAATACCAATAGTGCCAGGGTTAAGTCTAGAGCATGGATAAAATATCCAATTCTCCTTTAAATAGGAAAGGCTTTATTCTTAAAGTAGATAATTATAGGAAGTCATTTTCTATCTTGATTAGAAGCATATCATTAATCTTTGCTCCATATCAATTTAAAACAACACCTATATTGTTGTGTTCACATTTTCTACAAATCACCCACAGTAGAAAAAATTCAAACTCTACACGTTTGGAAGGAAGATGTCATTATGTCATTCAGCAGGAAAGTGACATTTGGAGGAGAGGCTCTGAGCACCCCAGGACGTGGTCGCCAGTTAAGGAGCTGAAGAGGCGGAAACTGCGAAGAGCTCAGTCAGCTCTTGGAACCACATCACTTTTGATCACTCCAGCGACATTTTTCCTCTCCTACATCTCACAAATGCACTTTACGCTAATTAGCTAATGACTCAAGTGTTTTAATAATGAAAATTCAAATAAATAATCAGTACCATTGAAGTCCATTTGGCCTCCTCTTTTTGAACAAGAGTAACATAATTTACATAGTAGAGGCAATATTATTTCCTTATATTAGACGCTCGGCTTTTTATGCTTGATCTAGTCCTTGGATTATTTCTAAATTTTTTTCATATTAGTGCAAAGTTTTAAAGAGAGGTTTTCAGGGTATTTTATGACACATCCAGGCCTTATAAACAACTTCACTGATCAATTTGTGTCTCGACATATCTTTTTTATTTCCTTCTCCAAATACAGCAAGTGACTTAAGCTGTGTCATTACATAAAAACCTAAATTAAAGAGCAGTTTTAGGATAAATATGCATCAAGCATTTTTAGATGGTGACAGGAGTTGGAGAATCAAATAATCAATGTGGAATCCATGTTAAAAATTCTTTCCTGACATTTTATTCGTATAAACAAAATTGATCTCTTTATGCAGGTCAGCTCTAGTGACATTTTGAGAAAATACCCTAGTATGAGGGTTATCAAGCTTTTTCTACAGAGGACAGAGTTTTAGGTTTTTTAGGTTCTATGCAACTATTCAACTCTGCGTTGTACCACAAAAGCAGCCACAGACAATATGTCAACCAACGGGGGAGGTTGTGTTTTCCTAAAACTTATTTACAACAACAACAAAATTGGACAGGTCAAAATTGCCCTGCAGAAGACACTTTGCTGACTCTTGCCCTAGTCAAATTAAAAGAGTGCTCACAACTACATAGAAGGAAAAGCTTTCCTTCTAATGAGACCGTAAATACAACACAATCTCTCTAGCCAGGTAATCAAAGCTCTCTACCACCTGACTCAAACTCCATTTTGAGGTTTTTTGTTTTTTGTTTTTCCTTCTCCTTAAGTTCCTTTACATACCCTATACACCAACCCAAATATTTCTCTAGGAGATTTAGGAATTCTATACTGGTTACTCCTACCTCCTTTCTAATATTTAGCATTCTATCTCAAATTCCAACAACTTTCTGTGTGATGCTTAATGCTAGAGGATGACCCTGTCCTGTGTCCTTGACCCTGTATCTCACACAAGATACTAAAACCCTAGGGTTGTGGGAAAGCATAGGCTTAGGGGCAGAAGCGTATACATCTGAATCTCAGCCTTGCCACTTTAGTTATGTGACTTTGCACAGATACTTGACCTCTTTGAAGCTGATTTTTTTTCATCTATGATATTGGATAATTAATACCTGCATAGAAGTACTAAGGTTAGAAATCAATCAAACAATTCAGCAAGGTGACATAAACAGGTGCCCAGGGAAAGTCAAATATTTTCCACCTCCGCTCACCTCTAGGGAATCATAATTTTAAAAAAGCAATTGAATAAATAAAATATTTCAAAGCAAAGTCACTAGGTAAAACTTTTGTATTTTTTTAGATTATTTATTTATTTATTTGAAAGACAGAGATCACAAGTAGGCAGAGAGGCAGGCAGAGAGGGAGAGAGGAGGAAGCAGGCTCGCTGCCGAGCAGAGCCCGATGCAGGGCTCCATCCCAGGACCATGAGATCAAGACCTGAGCCGAAGGCAGAGGCTTTAACACACCAAGCCACCCAGGCGCCCCAAAACTTTTGTATTTTTACTGAAAATACCTAAGGCAGTATAGTCCAGGGGAAAAAAAAGAGTCAAGGAAATGAAACAGAGACTTACTTTTTTTTTAATACATAGATACAAGCACCTAGGGGCATTAGGTTGATAATAATTGTGGCATATATTTTCAAATACAAAAAATTATTAGTAAGTGTTATGGAAAATACTGCTAAATGGAACAAACAACAAAAAAAGAAATGTTCCCAATGCTCAAAGGATTAAAATATTAAAAAAAAACCCTCAGGGGTGCATGGGTGGTTCAGTGTGTTAAAGCCTCTGTCTTTGGCTCAGGTCAAGATCCCAGGGTCTTGGGATCGAGCCCCATATCGAGCTCTCTGCTCAGCAAGGAGCCTGCTTCCACCTCTCTGCCTGCCTCTCTGCCTACTTGTGATCTCTCTCTCTGTCAAATAAATAAATAAAATATTTTAAAAAAAAACCTCAGGTGATTAACAAAACTGAAGAAAGTATGAATGAATCTATTCATAGAATTGGAACATGGAAAAACTTTTGGAATAGCCATTAATTAAAAGATTGAAAAGTTTGACCTTACAGAATTAACAACATAAAAATGTCTGGATGACAATAGACATATTCCGAAGATGAAACTGAAAAATAACAAGCTGAAAAATATTACACATATAACAAATTATCTTAATTTACAAAAAGCTTATGCAAATAAATGAGAAAAGATAGACAAGCCAGTTTCTTTTTAAAATTATTTTTATTTTATTATTATTTTTATTTTAATTCCATTATAGACAACATAGTGTTATATTAGTTTCAGGTGCATAATATAGTGATTCAACAATTTCATACATCACCCAGTGCTCACCATGACCAGTGCATTCCTTGATGCCCATCACCTATTTCACCTGTGTCCCCAACCTCCTTCAATCTGCCCTGCAGCAACCCTCACTTTGTTCTCTATAGTTAAGAGTCATTTCTTGGTATCTTAGTTTGGCAATTATAGACATTGCTGCTGTAAACATTGGAGCCCAGGTATCCATCAACAGATGAATGGATAAAGAAGAGGTGGTATATACATACACACAATGAAATATTACTCAGCCATCAAAAAATGAAATCCTACCATTTGCAATGATGTGGATAATATTATGCTAAGGGAAATAAGTTAATCAGAGAAAGACAATTATCATATGATTTCACTCATATGTAGAATTTAAGAACCAAAACAGAGGATCATAGGGGAAGGGAGGGAATAGAATAAGATGAAATCAGACAGGGAGACAAACCCTAAAAGACTCTTAACTAGGGACGCCTGGGTGGCTCAGTTGGTTGAGCAGCTGCCGTCGGCTCAGGTCATGATCCCGGCGTCCTGGGATCGAGTCCCACATCCGGCTCCTTGCTCGGCGGGGAGCCTGCTTCTCCCCCTGCCTCTGCCTGTGCTCGCTTGCTCTCTCTCCCTCTCTCTCTGACAAATAAATGAATAAAATCTTAAAAAAAAAAAGACTCTTAACTATAGGAAACAAACTGAGGATGGCTGGAGGGGAGGACATGGTGGGATGAAATAGCTGGGTGATGGGCATTACAGAGGGCACATGATATAATGAGCCCTAGGTGTTATATACAACTGACGAAGCACTCAACTCTACATCTGAAACTAATAACACACTATATGTTAGTTAATTCAACTTAAATAAAATAAAATAAAATTTTTTAAAAAGAGTCATTTCTTGGTTTGCCATTCTCTCTCCCTCTCCGTCCTTTTTTCCCCTTTGCTCAAACCAGTTTTTTTTTTTTTTTAAAGCAAGGTGTCTTCAAAAAAAATACAAGAGGGGGGACAAGATGGTGGGGAACTAGGAGGAGGCGCCGTTTCAACCTGTCCCCTAAAGTGAGCTGATTACCTACCAAGGAACTCCAATCACCCATGAAATCATAATTATACATGTCTGGATCTCTACAGAGGCAGAAGATGCCAGTGGGCAGGTAAAGTGAAGTGGGAATGTCAGACTGGTATCAGAAGATAAACAAAAGGGGGAGGGAGCCACCAGAAGGGACCCATTGGAAAGTGATACCCCAATACGAGAGCCTCCTGCATCTGGGGACCAGCATTAACTTGAAGTCTGGTAGAAAGCACTCAAAAAGAGCAAAGGATCGTGGGGTGAAATTGTGGGAATTGGAACGGTTAGGGACAGGGGCTTAAGTCCCCCACCGAGGATAGACACCCCTGGCGCTGAGCCAGAGAGAGTGCGGCGGAGAAACCAGGTCTTGGTCCCTGAGCCGGGAGGAGACCTCCTAAGGGCGCTTGGCCTGCGGGAGGTGCTGGGAGGTGCTGGGACCCTGGCAGAAACAGTCTTTTTGCAGTTTCCACGCATGCGCAGCGCTGCGCTAGCAGAGCCTGAGACGCGCTCCACCCCCTCCCCTGAGAGAGGCGAACGGCGGCGCCAGCTGGGTGCTCTCGGACCCGGGAAGTCTGAGTGCTCCCAGCCCAGGCCAGCGGGAAAATCTCAGGATGTGATCACTGCTTGGAACCTCTCTGGCGGTCTGGAGCTGCCCAGACAGCTGTTGCTGTTGTGGTTTTGAGTACAAGCAGGACACACAGGTGTCCCCAGAGACCGAGGCTGGGAACCTGCTCTGCAGCACCCAGAGGGGAATGGACTGGGGCTTCTCTCTGGGAGGGAGGTCTGGGTGCAGTTTGCTTTCCTCTAAACCTCCAAGAACCATCGGGAGCTGCCAAGGGGAGAGAAAAAAAATGAACAGACATAAAAACCTCCAGAGAACAAAGCCTGAAGGGCTGGTTTCCTCAGAGCCCACCCCCTTGAGGGGGGGGCGGGAGGACTTAACTCAGGAAACACTGCCTGAAAACCCACGTGGCAGGCCCCTCCCCCAGAAAGCCAAACGGTTGAGAAGAGAACAATCACTGCTACTTCATAGATACAACGTTTAATGTTTAATTTGTTCCCACTATTCTGGTTCATTTTTTAATTTTTAAAAAAAAATTTTATTTTTTATATAGATTTTTTTTAGCCTATTTACCATTTACCATTTTTTAATTTTTATTTTTATATAGTTTTTTTTAGCCTATTTACCATTTACCATTACCACTATTTAGCTTATTTAGCCATTTACCATCATCATTTGATGTCCAGTACATCAAATTCCATAATAACCTTTTAACCTGAACTTTTTGATACATATACCCATGTTTTCCTTTTGCTTTTCTATTTTTTAAATTTTTTAAAATGTTACTTTAGTTTAGTTTAGGTCATTCTTTATTTTTATTTGCTAATATTCATATAGAGTTAAACTTCAAGGTAATCCCCTTTCTCCAATCAATGCTACCCCTATAGGTAAACCAATTTTTAACCCCCTGTTATCTTAGGAAAGTTGTGTCCTTTAAAAAGGATATCAAGATACATATAGGAAGAATCAAAATAACCTACCTCTCCCACACTGAGAATTTACAACCACTCTCCCATCTTTTTCTCCTGCCAGTATTTCTGTATATTTGTGTTTGTCCTGGTAGTATATAAATCTTATACTTGGGGTTCTTTTTGACGAGGTTCTTTTTTTTGTTTGTTTCTTTGTTTTGCTTCTACATATATATGTATATATTTTTTTCTTCTCTTATCATATACTTTTATCAGTCTTTTTTGTCTGTTTTCATTTGTATACTTCACAAACCTTACCTTGGGGCCCATTTGGGCTGAGCCTTCTCTTTTATCCTTCTTTCTTTTCTCTCTCTCTCTCTCTCTCTCTCTCTCTTTCTCTGCTTTCTCTCTTTCTTTTTTTCTTTCATTTGGGTGGGGACTCTTGATTGCTCAGAAGCATTCCAGGGTGCACCTTCACTGCACCAAGGTCGATACATCCAGCTACAACCATTCAGCCATCTCTCACCAAAATGACGAGGAATGCCCAACAGAAGAAAAATTCAGAGGATGGGCCCTCTGCAACAGAGCTAATGGCTACCGACATAGACATTATGTCGGAAAGGGAATTCAGGCTAACAATTATCCAGGCAATAGCTAGGTTGGAGAAAGCCATGGGTGACCAAATGGAACTGATTAGGGTAGAACTGAAAGCCACCAGGGATGATGTTCACAATATTAGGGCAGAACTGAAAGCCACCAGGGATGATGTTCACAAGGCTCTCAATGAGTTCCAATCTAATCTAAATTCCCTAAAAGCTAGGGTTACTGAGACAGAGGATAGAATTAGTGATCTGGAGGACAAACAGAGAGAAAGGATCAGGAGCAAACAGCTTAGAAGCCACGAAAACAGAATCAGGGAAATAAATGATGCCATGAAACGTTCCAACATCAGAATTATTGGAATCCCTGAAGAGGAGGAGAAAGAAAGAAGTCTAGAAGATATACTGGAACACATTCTTCATGAAAATTTTCCAAATATTGCAAATGGAAACAGTGTTCATGTACTAGAGGCAGAACGGTCCCCCCCCCCCCAAGATTTTAGATTCTCGAAACACCTCAAGACACCTGATAGTAAGAATGAGGAATTATAATTATAGAGAAACTCTCTTGAAGGCAGCTAGGACAAAGAAGCTCCTTACGTACAGAGGAAAGCCCATCAGAATAACGTCAGACCTGTCCACAGCAACCTGGCAAGCCAGAAAGGGCTGGCAAGATATATTCAGGGCACTAAATGAGAAGAACATGCAGCCAAGAATACTTTATCCAGCAAGACTGACATTCAAAATGGATGGA